>CAJQUW010015580.1:0-250220 GCA_907163375.1 Prostheceraeus crozeri | reverse complement strand
ACACCTATCAATAGCAATGAATTATAGCTTCAATTTTATCAAAAATGTAGGTAATTAATTGGATTATGTCAAAATAAATCATGGTTTTGACACACAATAATACAGATTGCCCAAAAGTCAAGCAATCACTAATCGAAAAAATCAATCAATATTCAACAGTTGTTGTTTAGTTAATTTGCATACAAAGCCTGTTTCGATGTCGGTGGAGAACCTACAAATTCGTCGGATATCGCAGGATATTGGAGGTGACAATCGTCGGTTGATTTTGTCAGTAATTTTGTAGGACAATTGTCGATCTACGGTTTACAGTGTATCTATGCTGGGGACAGGCTCTTTGGCACTTTTTCTGCCTTTGATTTGAATTGATCATGACCGAAAAGTAGAGATCCTAAGGACTAGGATGAAAAAAATATGAAAATTGGTCCAGAACTAAAGATTCTATAGACGGACGACACGTCTTTTGACAAATGTTGTTATGTAAAAATGATTTTCCCTACTATTTTTTGTTTTAGTATCTTATGAGAATGAAAACTGTAAAGTCCATGACAGACATCTGCACTTTCTTCACTAGGCAACGTTGATGGTACCAAAAGAATGCGAGTGAAGATAGAAGTCATCTCTATGAAAGAAATAGATTGTTTATCTGAAATTGAAATAGAATGGAAATTGACTCAAGGTCGCGGCACATCCGGGGGAACTAAGTTGGGGCATGAACCACCAATGAAAAGCTTGGAATTACACATGTGAATGATTCTAACCCAATGACACAGCCGTTGACAAGTGTATCTAAGTGAAGATGCGTGCGATTTTTGTGCCACTATTGCGTATTGCATGAAGCTTTACTACCATTCTTGAGGTCTTATTGTTATCAATTTTTATGTCTGCAAGTGATATCGACCGCTTATTTTTCCATTTTCACAGAATACTGCCAGTTTTTATTTGTAGCGATACAGCATATCAGCATGTCATTCGACAGCGTCACACAATAGACTGACAACAAAGGTCTGTCAGGGAGTTGTGTGGAAGATATCCTCTTTAGATGGCGGGTAGGAAGCCCAAAGCCGAGTATTTGCCATTCTGACCGGATGCAACCTACCCCTGTATCTCAGGGAGAAGGCCACTAAACGAAATGAGCTATCTTCCCGCAACCGCATTGCCTTTTTAAGGAGGAACAGCTATCGTGGAAAGATAGTGGGGAGTACTAACCACACTAAAGGTACTGTTCATATCCACGGAGGGTGGCTTGGAAGATGACGCTTCGTGGTACACTGTAAACTGCAGAGTACGAAAGCTGGCTGATTTTGGCTACGAAACCGATGTACAAAACGAGAATAACAAGATGTGCTAAAGCGCTATTGTTCGTGCTCATACGCTACGAAAGCAATTAGCTTTCTTAATGGATGATAAAGATAATCCAATGGATAATTTAATTTCTTTACCTACATTCTTTATGAAATTGAAGCTATAATTCATTGCTATTCATTTTGTCGCTTTTTGTCAGATATTGTAGGTGTTCAGTGACAAGAACCAACAATGACCGACAAAATAGATTTTGTAGGATAAATGTCTGTCAATTGTCAGTCAACGGATTACAGTGCAGACTAACTTTCTGCAATACATTTCAAATCCATCCTTTTAATTTGGTTTTCTTGTGCAGCCTTATGCATGTGCTTCTCATGCAACTACATTGTGAGCACAGGAGACACAAATCCCTGCTTAACCCTAGGTGTATTTTTGTAAATGTATATCATTCATAAAGAACCCTTGAGAATTTTCTGATCATGTAGTGGACCATATTCACGTCGTTTTCTTGACAAGGTCAACTGTTGCCTTAGATGGGTGTTTGAGCTTGTGATGGGTCTTCGCAGCTCCGCATGCTTCTCTCGAATCTTCTGTACTGCATCACTCTCATAAGAGCACAAAATCGGTGTATGCATGTTAGTGCAGAGAAAGAACTTTGACTTATTGCGCAGATAGTGCATAAAAATGATAATGATAATTCCATGGTCACTTTAGACTTAGGACCATCTGTTTTGTCCATTTACTGAACTTCGGATTGATCAGTCAAAAACTGAATGTTGATCGCAATACATGTTGATCAAGCTGCAGTGAAAGTGCATTTCTGTCAAAAACATTCATTTTATTCACATTGCACTGTGAGCCTTTGCCTCCTTCTTCCTCCATCAGACTTCTTAACAACAACAATCACAAGATATGAAATATTTTCATTCTCCCCTGAGAAAATTTGTTTCAATTTTCTCAAGCGGTAGGATGAAATAATCACTTCCTCCTTTCAAGACGACTTGTATTATATGTACGCAAAATTCCCCGACATCCTTCGTCTCAGTGGCAACTCAGGCAAGCAAACATGCATAGTTGGATTGAATATGAACACCTTTGGGCTGTGATTTTGAAGAGTAATATTTTTTCGCAATTGTTGCAAAATTTGTAAAAGTAGTCATTGAGATTTAGTTTAATTTCTTATTTCGAATGCTCAGTCGAACATCATTGAGCAGTATGCCAGCGTGTGAATTTTCACAGCCGTTGTCTCACCAGCATCAAGACTGGTAAGCTAAGGTTTCTCATTCTCGCTTCCACATCGCATTATGCAGCCTCAATATGCAGCTACCTGTCACAAAAGTCAGACACTAAAAATTAAATATCTCTCCAGAAACACAAACAAATTGTGTGGAGAAAAAGCAGCGTCTTCATTACTGCGAAAATAGCAAAATATTGACATTAGACATTGAAGCTGACTTTAAAGGGAACTGTTATCTGATTAGTTGGAAATGTGAAATGAAAATTCAAAAATCAAACATTTGATGTTCAACTCCATATCATTCATTCTTTTCATTGTACAGTCTGGAGTTCTCAAACAACGATTCCACTTCTGTTATGTAATGATCCTGGTTTGCTTCACTAGCTCAATATGGTAGGAGATGAGATTTGCAATTAGCAAGTTAGTGAGATTTCAACGGACATTAATTAAATATCACTTTAAACACGCTACTGGCAAATCGCCTAAGTTAGTGCGCATTAAATAATTAATAAATGCTGCTTTTTGTAGACACAATGCAAGTAAAACAATTAATAAATTAAAGAGGGAGTTGTGTCGATGTTGAGAGATGTAAACTAGGCCTGCTGATGATTCCTCTGATCTATTCAGGTCTGTTCCCATTTTTCCACTGAGGATGCAACTCAATATTTAATTATTTTATTTACATGGTGGTAATTACAATAATCATGAGTGAATTATTGTAATTAATGTTTGTGCATCTCACGGATAAACGGATCGACAAAAACATCATATTTCGTGTACAATACAATCAAATACAGTAAAAGTTTTGTCTTTACTCAGAAACTCGACTCACGCAGTCTCTCCTAAATCCTGGTGAAATAACCAACGTTTACTATAATTCGTTGTAAACCACGTGCCGGAAATAGACAAGAAATGCACATTTTCAGAGCATATAGACAGTAAGTCAGTGTGGAGAGAAGATCCATTTACATGAGAAATCATAATTCTGGTATTCCAGAAAGACGTTGATTTTGATGGACGCATACTTCTTTACTACAATATGCGCATGCCCGTTAGAAGATCCACAACACCCCTTTCACACCTGTCTTGAAGATCCAGGAAACTTTCACACGTGCAATTATGATACCCACAGATGATAGAATGATCTCTACGCTGAAAATTCTGAAATCCTTCGATAGCATGCCTATAACTAAAGGCGAGCAGTACTCAATTGCAGGCAATATCAGACCATACTGATGACATGGCACTAAATTAGCCTGGCCTTACTATAAATAGTCGGCATGATGCACATCTACATGCACTTTTAAAGTCGAATCCGCAACATTTTGTACTTGCCCATGTTCTGGTTCAACCTCACAGTCATGACTCATTGTGTCATGTTACCATGCTCACTCAGTAAATGTAGTACATACGCATAATCATCATTGTCTCGCCATGTTTCACAGCAGTAGTTACAGCTTTTACAGAACAAAGAGAACCAATCACAAGATTGAAAAGCAACGGTCCAAACAATGAACCTTGTGGTATTCCAGACAAAACTTGACGCTCACTATCGACTACAATGGAACACTTCAAATATTGAGCTTTCTTGCGTAGGCAGTCCTCGAATTACTTTATGAATTTTCTTAGGAAAGCATGAATCATGCATCTTTTATGATGCTTCGATGCATATATAAGAACGAATAGAATTTGAAGGAATCAGATGGCGATAGAATGATAGCAAGTTTTTCTATAAAAGCAATCCTTATTACAGTTTTATTAATTTGTATTCATCAAAGTACAATATTAGTTTATTTTATTCATTTAGCGACCAAGTAGATATCACTAAAAAATCATTTGAAAGGAATCAACACACGCTTCCGTCGAAACAGTTACAGACGTCGTCAATCATCTCACCACCGACGCAGTTGAAGTTTGAGTGGTGACTTCACAATGCTACTTAATGTGTAGACGATCAATTTACCATGCATGGACGATCGTTTCCAAAGGAGTTGGAGATTGGGTGCCGGTAGTCGGTGATAAAATTGGGGACGTTTCTGGACGATTGTGTTATGCAGCATACACAGAGCTAGATTTTTCAAGCCCATCAGTTTACTAGATGACAAATTTGATACAATTATGAGATACCCAGAAAATTTCCTGAGAGGCAGAAAGAGAAATTCTATGCATTGGCTTAATAGCAACAATACAGTCCTTGCTCGTTCGTGGATTGCTGCATATTCTTTAGAATTTGAAGATTTCATGTCAATCTGCACATATTTTGTCGATAATGCTCCGCAAATTTCAATACATGAGTTGATGAAGATATGATATCGCTGCAAACCGAATTTCGTTTTAAGCACGTCTTCCAACTTTTATTGTAGAAGCGATGGCGTAAATGCAACCATGCATGCATCCATCGATTTTAGTGGGAAAATTACAATGCTGCGAAGAATTATAAGCAGTGTTGGATTTGAGCTTGATAACAGTATGGAGGGAGAATCACATATAAAATATAAAATCACAGTATGCCGATGAGTCAAATAATACTTCGAATAAGGTCCGTAGATCCGCAAATATCCCCGTGAATCAGAAAGTTATGGTAGGTCCAGAGTACAAAGATCCAAATAAATACTCCCCGGAAGATCAATCAATAAGACCTTTAATGAATTCAGAAAATGTGGACTTGTATCAATATTCAAAGAATGGAAAAGAAATCATGTTGTCAAACCTTTTTTATATGAATTAAGCAGAACTTTTATTGCATTAATATGAAGCAAATATCATGTGTATGTTGTCTGGATTCCACTATTTTTGAAATGGTTTTGCTATCTATTTCCATGTAGCATTGTCTTGAATTCATTTGTCATCTTTCTTATCAAAGAAACATCATTACCATTAATTACACCTGCTCATGTAACTCACATTCAGAAAAGTAATTAATTGATATTCAATCAATCTGGTTGAGACAATGTAAGGCCGTCTACTGGAAATTATTCTTCCCCCTCAGGAAAGCAATTGAAGGCACATCTTCAGTACCAGGGATGAGACGATCCAGACAGGGGAACTGTCCCACTTTCCCTCCCTTCAAATCCAACACTGATTCTAAGTGACTTTGATGCATGAATAGAAATCTCACTCGGACATGTATAGTGCTTCCCGGTCATCTATTTCCTCAGATGGAAATTCTCATTTACTTTTATTCAGATCTTTTAAGTGAAATGGTCCCTGTAGCATTGGCGCATTAGATGAAGCACTGTAGGCCTCGCAATATGCATGCAGTCTATATTCCGAATTAGCGGTTTTTTGAAATTAGCATTCATGAATGTAATTACGTGCAGATTACTAAGCTGTGACTATCCGTGGGCCCGTGAAATTCCCATGCGTAGATAAGAATCCCCGTGGAATAACAAAACTAGCCTCGTGCACACCCTTGCAAACAGCTCTGATAAAAATAGAATAAACTCTGGTTTCGGCTATTGCGCAGTTACTACAGTAAATTATTCAATTACAAATCTCATAATTCGAAATTTCTTCTTTCACACGAGATGGACTATCAATTACATGTAACAGGGTTTACAGGTTCATTGGGTGATGATGAATGTCATGATCTGCAATTTACATAATTCCCAATCATCAAAAGTTGACCAATTCATGTTTTAAATAGACAACTAGCGTCATTCGTTACAATTACTTTGATGGCATCGTTCACATGTCTGTATTACGTCAGCATTGAATGCTGCACGTGGAACACTGTCGATGTCGATATGATTGTAAACAATGTCTTTGTTATCGAAAATAAACTTTGCTACTATCGATGTGAGAATGAAGTTATTGCGTGTTTATGATGTTGAAAGCATGAGGGCATTGTGTAAATGGAAGCTTCAAAATATGAGTCCAGCCGTTAGCTGTGTGAAATGTCATGCAGTCAGCGACAAACAACAATACTGAGTAAATGATTTGTTTTGTTTTATTAATATTTGCATTGAAGAACTTATCATTTTTCTAATTTCATATTAACTATAGAGTAGGGATATATTGATAGAGTGTCGACTCAAAAAAGTATCTGTATACAGTGAACATTTTTTCCAAAAAATGTTCTGAAAAACTGTCCAAAAAATTATCTGAACAGTTTCAAAAAAGTCAAATTTTTTAAATTGCCTATACTACCGAGATGACGTCCCTATATAAGTAGTATGAAACAAGTTGGATATCAAAAGGAATGAATATTTGCTAATAAGCATCCTAATAAAGCGGAAATTAAGCTGATGATCAAGGGAATTTCACAATCCGCATTATAATGGAGCTCTTCATGAAAGAGTCGCGATATTATTCGTGCTTTCTTGGCTGACATTTCAAGTTTTTAATTCAATTTTCACCAGCATGATTTTATGATTCACTAAATTCATCTTTCATTTCTTGAATCCGAATAGTGATGTGGACCCATTTACATCTTTCAAAGTTAATTGAAATCATTGTCCTTGATTCTGCTATTTTGCTCTGCCAGTGGTAGGTTGCCTGTGATATGATCACGCTAAAGAAAATACTCCTGAGGTTCAGCCTGAAAGCAATAGGAACCCATCGAATTGCTAATTTAACAAACATTAAATCTCCAAGGCTGTCATGACACTGAGAATCTGTAAAGTATACCATCATTCCTTCTGCAATGCAATCATGATCAGCCAGCAATGAGATTGATTAAGTTATGGAACATTGAGTATACAACTCAATAATCAACTATTCTGTTTCCACTGTGCTTGCAAAAGATCGCATTAATTAATTGCCACACATGCATTAAATTTAGGCGTTATTGTGCGTGTAGATCTGATAGAACCAAGTTTTTCTTCATCTTGTTAATTTTGCTTTGTTGCCAAAAATGATGCACTTTTTAGAGCTATAAAGACTTATTTTGCATTTGATAGAAAGTCGCGGGCTCCCAAATTATCCTTTGATTCTAATCTGCCTCTGATTGAATCATTTCCAAAACTAATGTACTTCACAATTGACACATGCTCGCTCCCATGGTTGTATCATTTATTACCAACTCGGTCGCAGCTGTTCAAAATTTATATTAAGTTCTTTCCAAAAGATTGATTTTTCAGCATCCGTTGAAAGTTGATGATAGAAAGCTGTGATAAACGATCATGTAGACTTTGTTGAACACATAAAAGAGTGCGATGCAATTTTGATTAATGTCTCTTTATCTTATACATTTTGCCCTGTTGCCGAAAATGATGCACTTATTAGAGCTTTAACTCTATTTTGATAGAAAGTCGGGAGCTCCAAGATTCCCACTTTGATTTCAATGTTCCTCTGATTCAATCAATCTCCAAACTGCTATACTGCGTAATTTGCACATGCTCACTTCAATAGTAGAATTCGCCATAACCAACACGGTCATAGCTATTCAAAATTTAAATTCAGCTCTTTTGAAAGTCAGAAAATCGATTTTTGAGCTTCTGTTGGAAGTTGATGATAGAAGACTTTGATAGACGATCACTCGCTTGAAAGCGTATTAAGACGATGTTGGGAGTACTTGTATGTTGGGATAATGAACCCATGATGAATGCAGCTCAAATAGGGACTTTTTGCATCCCTATTTTGGGGATTAAATAGGGACTTTTGGAATGGGACAACTGCCCATCCCCAAACGCATGTGTGACATGAAAATTTGCCCATTTTGTGACTACAGCACGAAACTGACAGCACTACTTACAAATACATTGTAGGTAATATCCCACATCTACAATATTGCTATTATTCATTGTAATAATTACAAGAATGCATTTGTGGATGAATGAACAAAAATATAATTTTGTCAATAGTTGATAAATAATTTGAAAAGATCTCGATTTTCAAAAAGTGCTGTTTAATAGCCTAAAGACCAAGTTTCCTATGTTCCTATTGGCCCAATTCGATAAAATTGAATTCGTTGTCAGAAATACATAAAAACTAAGTCACAAAAAGTTTGAATCGTGAATTTATCATTGCAAAAGATTTTTAATTTTGTTTTCTATCGCTAACTCAACTTATACCGAAAAGGAACAGAAACTCATCCGATTCATTCCCCTTGATACGATAGCTAGAAGCGTACGCGGATGCCTTGATGCCTGAGATGTTCTTGAAGCATCCGGGCGGAGCCTGAAATATCTTGCACCCGGGCCGATATTTATTGTCTGAAATTAGAAATATCTTCTTCACATGATCATTTTCATATGGTCGGTCATCAACTTGGCTCTTGAACAATAATATGAAATGAATACCGGTATACGAGGGATTAGTCATAAATATGCTTTCTCAACCAGAAACAACAATCGATAGACGATAGGCAAGTAACGCTTCCCTGGAATTTTGATGAAAAGAGTCGATTGAATATTGAGATCATCCTCTGATTTAATGACCTCACTTTTCAAACAGACTTTCTGTCTTCAGTGCAATTCGTTTCCACGCTTTAACCTAAATATAACTTGCAACAATGGCAGCTATTGGCACATCAAATAAGATCCAAATTATTTGTGATAGACAAAGATGTACAACATATGAAAAACCATTTACGAAAATTCACTATGTGCTAGATGTTTAAAAATCCATCTTACTGCTTAACTTTTATCAATTCACCTACATGGCACCCTAAAACGTTCGATCATGTAATGAACAATTAGACTTTTAGGATGATTATCAAGGCGATTGAACTCGACTAACGTAATTGATATCTTCGTTAGGGATGGTAAAGTGCGCTAGACGATAAGCTTTCTCACGCGGCCACAGACACAAAATTCATCCTGACCGGGCCCAGGGCCTAACATTTTGAAGTCGATGCGGACCCCGTTCCAACTCTACTTGATACTGTCGGAAGAGTTCTTCTATCTTCCAACTAAGCGTTTTTGCGTTAAGCAAAGGGAGTGATGTTTGTTTTCGCTTCAAGAATGACATTAGTCAAAGCTGACTTTGCACATGCAAGAAAGAGAGTCTGCGAAAAACCCACTTCATCGACCTTCTCAAGACAACACCTCAAAAATTCTTCATTTTTATCTTTTAGTGTACGCGTAGGTGTAGCTGTTTTCATTCATTTCATGATTATGACCGTCTGAAAGACGGTCGAAAGCTCAAACAACATTCTTCCCTGCTAGTGTGGTTTTGAATCTATTCATTTAATTGCGGGTGATAGTGCCTTAATATTACATCATGATAACCACGGAGTATTTCATTTTTATTCGTTTTCTCATTTCGTCGCTGCCCTGCATCATGCCTTACTTTCGCCGCTTGCAGAAATCGTCAGAGCAAGCTCATCTCCAGAAAGAACGCGTGCAATTTTAGAGGCGTTGTCTTGAGGAGAAGGTCGTTCCTCGTTCGATGAAGATGATTCTTTTGTTTCACAATCCTCCCGCGTGAGCGAACTGTGAAGTCATAGTTTTTGACCACTGTAAAAAAATGTTTGTGGGAATCCAAGATCTCTCGCTGTCAAGCTACACACTAAGTGCATGAATAGTAAGATGTACTTAGCTGTTCTAGTCATGTATAGCAGCAATGACGCTGTCAGATTTACAATAATAAATTACAGATCTCAACAAAAAAACTCTGTCGCTCGTATGATGTTGATCTATTTAATCTACATTACGTGATTTGTCCACAAAGAAAAAACACGCACAATTGCAAAGAAATCTTTGTTATAGTATTATCCTCCGTCTAATCTCACAATTTATGAAGCATTTGTTTTCATGTTTGATCGCTTTGCAAACGATTTGTACCGCAGAAGAAATGTCAAGAAAACAAATTGCGAACGAAATTAAAACTAATTCTAAAACTCCCTTCATTAACGCAAACAGGAAGCTGATGTGCGCTGAATGTCTGCATCTTGCTTGAAGAATGTCTGGAAATCTGAGAATAAGTCATTCATTGTCATTATTATGCTTTCGCATAATTTGTTCGATTCAATTGCTACCGATTAACTGTGGAGTTTTAGAGCTCATATGACTTAAATACACTGGCAAGCGTGTATCTCCTGTCTGATCGGCCGCCTGGACTGCTCAGATGCTAAAATGCTACGTGTATGGAGATATCATACTTTCGTGCAACAATTCCTGTACCTCACAGACACAGAAATATATTTATTTGCGTGTGGGTCATAGATAGGACATAATCCTATTCCAGCCATTGCATGCAATGGCAGCAGGCGATAGAGAGTGACATAGATATTCGCCTCTCTTCGGCTTATGTAATTACAGAAGCGCAATGATGCGCTTAAACTACATGGTGAGGCATAAAAAATGTGACTAAATTTCAATATCGCATAAGTTTCTAATAATCCAACAGAAATTGACAAATAACGTCTTATTTGGAAGCCAAAAAACAGCTTTGTTACCATAATCAGCAATGTAATTATTGCATGTAGGGATGACATTATAATGTACATGCAAAGCAGAAGAACTAGAAATCCAAAAAACTAGATGAAAAGAGCAACGACTGAATAGAAAAGCAAGCCTACTTCCAATTCTTCACTTAAACAATAATCATCATGGAGAAATCTTTCACCATTGTTACATATGACGAAACACCTTTCATTACAATCATGCAATACTGAGTATTTGTAGGTTCGAGTACATAAAGGGATCGATGTGTTGAATCAAATATCTTCAGGGAAGATAATGTTTTATATGAAAATCAATACCAGAGCATCATGTGGCTTTCATCAGAAAACAATGTAACTTGCATATCTATGAACTATCTGCAAAGCCGAATTTCAAATTTGGAATGAGAAGTAATCACAGTCCGACCTATAGCTCGAAATTGTTGTACAATTTTGTCACTGAATTATATCACAACTATAGCTAGAGAGAAAACAGTTTATCAAGCCAACATCACTTGCATCAGCAGTGGACCCTTTATAAAATTGCTAAAGAGATCCCGCGATGAAGAGCTGAAGGATCGATCATGAACACATTGAAGGTAGTCTAAAGTAAGTGTGATGACATATTTCTGAATGAAAATGTTTGGGGTTTAACTTGGAGGAGACGTGGAGACTTTTGAAGAAATGAGAAATGAAAATACGACATTCTGTTACACGGCGTGATTGCTGACGGTTGATCCAGTCATCACCCAATTGATGTTGTGTGATCATCTATAACAAAAAGACTTCGTTATAATGATTATCGTTCAAGTGAAGAATGGAGGCAGGCTAGCTCTTCCATTCAGTCATTGTTCTTTTCATCTAGATTTTTAGATTTCGAGTTCTTCTGCTTTGTGTGCATATTGTACTCTCATTCTCAAATGCAATCATTGCACTATCGATTATGATGATAAAGTTGTGTATTGGCTTCAAAATGAGACCTCATTTGCTAATTTCTGTTGGATAGTAAGAAAGTTATGCTACATTGAAATTTAGTCAAATTTTTTATGCCGCACCCTTACAAAACTCATAAGTGTTAATACAATGTTCATAACAAACACAAGTCATTAATGTTCACAAATGACATTCAAAATGTTTTTTCATCAACCTGCGATTTCAGAGGGCAATATTGATTGCTATCACTCAAATTCCATTTTTATTCATTTCTGAATGTTCACTAACACAGAGAATGCAGGAATTTCAGTGCCGTATTTGAATTTTAAAATGCGATCTATTGCAGAAAAATTAACTCGATGTGCCATCTCGAGGGACTGCACACGCAGAAAGGCGCGCACATATGAAATTGAGTGCTATTCTAGCGATCATTAGAAAATCAAATCCACCAGAGAGCATTCTCCGAAAAGGAGAGAGAGAGAACATGTTCGATTTATTCACATAATAACAGCCTCTAGGAAATCGCCGACTTCAATGACAAGAAATAGTCCGATGAAGATTGCATTAATTGGTAAGTATCATAGCTGTGGTTATGGTGCGTCGGAGTGGACTAAGGTGCTGGAGTTGGATAATTCAACATGAACTGTCAAAATATTCAATCATTCAATTCTCCCCTTAAATCACTTCATCGAGTCCATTGATGGAGATAATCCTCAATACTATCCAAGATTTCCTTGCTCATGAAACTCAAAGCGGCAATTCAAAAGTCAACTTTAAGTTGTTTTAGTTGTAACCATGAATGGAATACAATGGACACATGGACAGCGGGGAAGAAAAGTGGATTAGAATTATGATATAACTGACATAAGCCTTATGAATTATACCTACTGAATGACCGTGAAAACCGAAGTTACATCATTTCCTCCTTTCCTACTGCGAAGAAATGAACAAAGAAAATTGATGATGTATTGAAACTTTGACAGTGTTAAATATCATGTTGACCGTCAACTTGGAAGTGTCCAATTACACATTCAAACACGTCCAGATCTCTCTCACTTTGAATTCGTGACCTTTGACTGAATGTTAGCTGTCACTCGTATTTACAATCACAGAACACATGAAATTCGTCAACTTTGAGTTTTTCGTCAATGTCTAGAGTGCATTGAATCTGTATTTAGGTTTATGGTTTCTCACTTCTTTTGGAAGGATTAAATCGGTTCAAAATCAGAGAAGAGACAGCGGAGTCTTTGATGTGTACTTTTTGCACATTTTAACAAAACTTTCAGCTTGAATGTTTTATGCTACATTCTTTCTGTCAGACGTTTTCTGATTTCAGACTGATTAACGCTGCCACGAAGATACCAGAGTTGAGATATCATTCATGTGTTCAGGGAATTCTTTTGTGTCATTGTACCATTTCATTTCATGTCTGTGTGCAAACTAATTGAATAATTTTAATGCCGTAGAAGAACTAGTGAATGTCTCAATATTTTAGTGCTTATTCATTCATTTTACCCCAGGGATCAGGTACAGCTAGGAAATCATTTGCGGTCTATCTGTGCATGTTTTGTACATTGTATAACACAATGACGGATACAGTTGCAGATGCAGGGAAGCACCCTCATCGGATTCATGGATTGCCTACAAGATCTCGTGTGGTGAATTTTCTACAAATAAACTCCCTGCTTTTTGATTTCAGCTGATTTTGCAGAGTTAGCGTTTTAATAATTGACTTCAAAAAATTGGCCTAAATCAAAAAGCCAAGGAGTTTCATTTTAGTTGTTCCGGTTCCCTCTGTAGTCAAGATTATCTCCCGTCAAATAGTGTTGTATTTATTCTTGCCTCTTCTTACATCCTCGTTTTACGTCTATTCATCCCGAGTCCGGGGCTGGTCGAAGTTGCGATGACCCGTTTGCATTTTGAACAATCGAACAATGTCTTCCGACACCCCTAGAGACTCCAAGTCTTCTTAGGTCTTCCTGGTGGTCAGTGACAAGTGGCACACTTCACTGATGATGTCATCCGTGGCCCTTTTCACATGGCGGCGGCATTTATTATCTGATTATGTAAATTCATAGCTTCCTTATTCGTTATCTGTCTACAGACCATGTGGTTTTTTCACTTTTCAGTTTTATACAAAAAATATATATGCAAATTCATTTCGCAAATTTCATTTACTAAATATCATGACATCTTGACAATCACGCTTATTCAGATGATCGTCTCACTGGGTTGATGGGTAGGTTAATATTTTCCATGGATTTCACGTAGGAGCCGAAAGAGCAAAAAATTGTTTTTCATCAGAAGAAACCTGAAGATGTAGCTTCGTATAAAGCAAGTTATTTTGTCATTTATGCATGTACACGTACACTTGAACTGCAAGATGCAGCTTGATGATATTACAGCAACTATGGTAATGCTGAACAAAATTTAGTCGTCGCAACAATATTTCCTATGTGATTTCAAGGTTATTGGTTAATACCTACTATGTATCAAATTGCAAACTTTTCAGGAGAAGCAAAGACTGTCTGTAGAATACGATACTTATAGAAAATGGGAACCATCTTAGCATGCGGCTTTTAGCATCCATCTACCATCGACAGGATATTTTCAAATACAAATTGAATACAGTAAAGGGTTGCAATTGAGTGTAATCCTTATTATGAATGCTCATGTGAGATATCTCTTTCTAAAACGTATGCACATGTGCGATAATACTTGCTTAACAGTCTAGGGACAAAATTGCAAGACTTTTCTATAAGATTTAGAGTGCATTTGGCCTCAGCCACACTGAAAGCAAAGCAAACACGAGCGTCCCGAGCGCATCGAGCAAACGTATGTCCGTAAGGTATTAATCGTTCTGGTTTGCTTTGCTCGCAGTGTGGCATTCTACAACTGGTGCAATGATGATTTTATATTTGCTGCAAAACGCTTTGCTCGGAAACGCTTGGAAAAGCATGCAGTGTGGCTGAGGCCTTAGTCGCTGAAATTTTGACACAGGATAATTAATACAACTTTTATTGAAAAAAACGGAAATGACTAAAAATCCACATAATTATGTGACAGTGTCGCGACAACGACGGTATGCTATTTCTACCAAAAGTGTAGAATTCCAAAGACTTTTTGCAGTCCATATCAGAATTACGGAAGTCATCTACCATACCATACAAGACCAAGGTCTATGTAATTAACTACTTCATGACTTGGAATACAATTCTCTGTTCATAAATATTGAAACTTGTGGAAACAACTGATTTGTCTTCAACGAAGACATCGGACAATTTCTAGACATTAAAATAATTACCATAGATATTTTTGTATTCTTGATTATCTTCCGAATTACACACGAGTATAAAATCTTAACATATTCCACTGTCTTTGACCGTTTGCATGGAAGAATATGTGAATTGATAGAACCACAGAATCAGATTGTTTAAGTCTATCACTTTGCTTGAAGTGCCAACTGCTCCGATCGCCACGATTCCTTCAGATTCGAAGAATTCAGATTATTGCGAAAAAGTTTTCTCTATTATGTTGGTGCTTCCGATCATTATTGAAAAAGTTAGAAAGCGGACGAAAAACGTTCACAAACTTCTCTGTAGAACTCGATATCGTCTGTGTCTCTTTGCTGTGTGATCCGGTTGATAACTGGTGTTATGCTATTTACCTTCCCCTACACACAGTTTCAATCGGAAAATAGATGGCTACATTCATTTTTCGAGGAGAAACTTAGTGTTCAATTTTGTAGCGTACTTTCATTTTCTCCCTTTTCTAATATTCCCCCAGATTTTTTCACTATCTTGTACTCTACATTTTCCCCTTTTTCATTGCAGCTCTCATTTCAGTTCAAGACAGAAGTATTATTCATCTAATTATATGTTTATTAGAAAGCAAATTTGGCAAGCTAATCAACAAAATTTTTAAGGTGACAAACATTAACACCTTTCTTTAGGACGATGTCGCTCTCATCCTTCAGAATAAAAACGGATCTGCCTTTATTCACATGAACATTGTAGACGACCAAGTGACTGCCAGATCTTTTGTTTCTAAGAAGGACACGATCTCCGACTACGAATTCCGAAGACCATCTAGTGCACATGATGAATCATTTTCTCACGAAATCATTTTCTCGAGGAGAAAATGAGTGCACACATTCAACTTCCGTGCAGCATGGGTAACTGACTGTATGGAGAAACTGTATGGTGTGATTATGTTGTACAATTCATCCTCCGTCCCGGAAAATCAATGCAACCTTATGACTTTCCGGGAGAAAATAAGTGAATGGAGAATAAGAATAGCATAACACCGGTACTAAAACTACGCATAATTTGGCGTGTTTAATGTTGAACTGACTGCTCATTGTTCGATTGCTATGGTATTAAGTCAGCAGATTGTTCCATACACAGAATTGGACAGGTCGTCTCTTCTTCCGTTTGACTAGAAGGGAAACATTGGAACATTTAACGCTAATGCAGTGGCACAATCTGCTGACATAATAACATAGCAATCGAACAATGAACAGCCAGTTCAACATAAAACACACCAAATTCTGCGAAGTTTCAGTGACTGTTATCAACCGGATCACACAGCAAAGAGACACAGTCGATGTCAAGTTCTACAGAGAAGTTTGTGAACTTTTTTTCGTGCGCCTGCTAACTTTCTTGATAATGATCGGAGGGCCCAACATAATCGAGAAAGCTTTTGCGCATTGATCTGAATTCTAAAAAACTGAAGGAATCATGGCGATCGGAGCATTTTGAAGGGATTCAGAGCAATCCGCAATCGACGCACGCCTATTTTTCCTATCTCTGCAAGGTATTAAAGATTTCTTTTTGCCCACTTGGTGAGTTCCTGCATGTGCCACAGTTGTGAATCAGTTTGCAATTCTGACTAAGTGATGCGCTTAAACAATCTAATTCTGCGGTTCCATATCATAGGCATTACATGTTCCAATGTTTCCTTTCTAGTCAAACAGAAGAAGAGACGACTGTCTAATTCTGTGGATAGAGGTGTGAACTGTGCGGAGTTCTATGATCAATGGCTTTTGTCAACACACACGTCTGTTCATCTAATATTGAATTTGAACAGCATTTCTTCGTCTCTCATTAACACCTTCATACTCCTCAATTATTCTCCTCAGATGACATTCATATCCGGATGACAAAATGAGGCAATTTTTGTGCCAATGATAAATTGCACACAAGATAATCGCCTGCATTTATGAACCGTTTATCCCTCTTGGTTGATCTTTCTAATCATCTTCTATTCTGTCAACAGCTGCTAATCACACACGGAAGCTCATGGAAACCATTGATTATGCTCAAATTGTCTTCTTAAATTCACACCAAACATCAACACCCTTTCCGCCGTCTCCTTCTCACATGTAATTGCAAGACCGGCTTAGGATAACTCAATTTCTGTTGTCATACAAGATCTGACATTTTCTTGATGATGTTGTGGGCGTGGCGGAGAGTGCAACAGTACAATACGATTGTATTACAACATGTACACAATGCACCGTGCTCTCACGCTCATGGCAATGACTCAAATTAAGGCGGGTTAAGCGGATTCTATGCATTGACGTTTCTGATGTTCATCAACATGTCCCGAAGAGGATAGTCCAGCGGCGGGGCTGACCATCTGCTGTTCCACTTGAACTTCTGCCTGATCCGCAAGTACAACTCAGATGCTTGCTGTCATACATATGACGGAGCTTGAAAAACAGGAGATCTTAAGAAGATTAAGAGTGAAAATAGGAGTGAATTTATAATATTTTTATATGCACCAATGAGTAGGGAATGAACACTATGACAAGGTAAAAGCAGAATTATACAGATGTTTTGCATAGGTTTGATCAAAGACAGTAGAAGATGTAAAGACTGAGAAATTTGGAAACTAGGCATATCTATGATGAGTGCAAAAATATCTATGTTAGTATTTTTTTAATATAATATCTATGTATAACTCCATGGGTATACACGACTATTGAAGAACTGCACCATTTCAAGCTCATAATGCGACATTTCGATGTCAAATTTGAGGGTGAATACGAGTGAATAATCAAAAATGAATAGTGGAAGTAATAATGATAGGATGCCAAACTTGAATTCTGTGATCAATTCAGTGATAGAAGATGCAAGGCAATACTACAACTCATCAACTAGTCCTGACTCATCAAATTTGACTAATGACACTGTATTGAAGAGAAGTAAAATTGTCAATGAAACAACTCATCGAAATCAAGTCAGTGAAAATGACGCACGAATATCCAATCCCGATTCATCAACCAATGAAACATCTTCAACCACAATTAACTTGAAGATTGCAAACAGTCGCCTGTTGAAACGAATACCAAAAGGTGCTCGATGCCAAGTGGCTGAAGAGTTTACTAAGATTATACGTGGAGTCAACTTGAGTAATTCATGTTCATCATGGTCCGCACTGCTTCAATTTGCACATCGAGTGTTTGCTTATCCAAGTAGAAGAGGTAAAAATGCTCCTAGTCTGGCGTCAATTGTCAAACTTAATCTTCAGAGAAGAGCTAAACCACTACCACAACATGAAAGTCCAATGCAAAAGAACAGGAGTAAACAACGCAAGACAGTCGATTTCGCTTCTTTAGTTGGAGCCAAATTGGACGAATTTGACGTAACTGGCGCTGTTCGATTGATATGCTCAGAGGATTCCATTGCCCCATTTAATGAAGAAACTTTGAAGCAATTGCAAGAAAGACACCCAAATCCGCATCCGTCTACTTCTTTTGACGATTACCATCCATCAGAAGATTTGCAAATCAGTTCTGACTGTGTTTTCAAGGCAATCCAAAGTTTTAAATGTTCGTCCTCTGCTGGTCCTGATGGCCTCCATCCACAACATCTCAAAGACATGCTGAAAGATCAAACAAACCATTCCTCTGTTCAGCTCTTGAATGCCCTCAGCGAACTTTTCAACAATATTCTTAAAGGTTCCATTCCAAGTGAAATACAGCCAACCCTTTGTGGAGCACGCCTCGTCGCTTTGAAGAAGAAAGATGGTGGACCGATTGCTGTTGGAATCACATTGAGGAGAATAGTTTCAAAGATCTGTTGCATGTGTGTTGGATCTGATGCACGGACAGTTTTATACCCAGCTCAAGTAGGCTTTGGAGTCCAACTTGGCTGCGAGGCTGCAGTTCATGCATGCCAAAATTATGTTCAGCAATTTCGTAATTCGGATAAGGTTCTACTAAAAGTTGATTTGAAAAATACCTTCAACTCAGTTCGTCGTGATGTCTTGCTGAAATCGGTCAAAAAACACATTCCCAAGATTTACAATTACATTGATCTATGTTACAGATTGCCGTCCAATTTATATTTTTCATCGTCCGTCATCCCATCATTAGAAGGTGTTCAACAAGGAGATCCTTTGGGTCCACTTTTATTCAGTCTTGCTATAAATTCTGTCATTATTGATCTTCAGTCTGAGATAAATGTGTGGTACCTTGATGACGGTACTTTAGCTGGCAATCCAACAACTGTTTTAAACGACTTCAAAGTCATCGCCAATAAAATGGAGCAGCCTGGTCTGCAAGTAAACGACTCCAAGTGCGAACTGTTAATTCTTGAAACTGACTCGATCAAACGGACGTCGGTTATGAAAGAATTTTCCGATGCAATCCCAAATTTGAAATGCATCGAATTTGAAGACGCGGAATTGCTTGGCGGATCTCTCTGTAAAGAATCAATTGACAAAATATTAGAGAAGAAATATCACATGCTGAAACTTTTGAGTGAAAGACTTGGTAAGCTAGAAAAGCACGTGGCATTCTTTTTACTTAAAAATGCCATCGCCATACCAAAATTACTTTACTGTTTGAGAACAAGTTATTGCTATGAAAGTGAAATTCTCACAAAGATCGATTGTTTAATCAGAAGCAATCTCTCTGATCTTTTGAATACATCCATTGATGAGCATGCTTGGAAGCAATCTTCCCTACCTATCAATTACGGTGGTCTCGGTATTCGCGTAACCAAACAGCTTTCAATTCCTGCCTATTTGGCCTCAGCTTTTGGTTCTTTCGATGTCGTGAGTAGCATACTCAACAAAACTTGTATTCAATTTTCTGATGTGAACGTAGACAAAGCTATCTCTTTATGGAAGCACTTTTCTTGTACAAGGGAATTGCCAAAAGTTCAATCAAGTCAAAAGAGTTGGGATCAACCCATGAGTGAAGTTTGCCTTGGAAAGTTGATTTCAATTGAAAATGAATACGGAAAAGCAAGATTGTTATCAGTATCGACCAAAGAAGCTGGTCAATGGCTGAATGCATACCCCATACGATCTTTGGGACTTCAAATGAACGACGATCAGTTCACTATTGCATGCGCTTTACGGCTTGGTACCCCTGTTTGTTCTGCACAGCGATGCATTTGTGGTGATCAGCTTGACATTTTCGGTCAACACGCGCTTGTATGTAAGAAGTCGTCTGGTCGCTATTTTCGACATGCTTCAGTGAACAACCTGATCTCAAGAGTGTTAGTTTCTGCAGGTGTGCCGAATTCCACTGAACCAATGGGCATATTTCGGAGTGACAACAAGAGGCCCGATGGGGTAACCCTTTTGAATTGGGAAAGAGGCCGGGCCCTTGTGTGGGACTTCACCTGTAGCCACACACTTGCTGATTCCTACATCGCAGCCGCCTCAAAGACATCAGGAGCCGTTGGGAATATCGCTGAAACTCGCAAACTCAACAAATATGACGAAATTGGAGACCGCTTTATTTTCACCCCGATTTGCATAGAGTTTATGGGGGCCTATGGTGAAAGTGCTGCAAACTTTATAAGATCTGTTGGCAGGCGGCTCATTGCATCGACTGGCGAGAGAAGGGCGGCTACTTACCTCCAGCAATCCCTGAGCGTCGCCGTTCAAATCGGCAACGCAAACAGCCTCCTAGGTTGCCTCCCAAAAGGTCATGCACTGAACACTATTTTTGACCTCTGACCTGTCTAAAAGCGATATCTTCCCTTAACTTCAAGCTTCCCTTTTTCTTAACTGTCCGGATGTTTTTTTGCTTTTGTATCTTTTATATGTTGTTCTTAAATGTTAACTCTACATTGTTGTTAATAAAAATCTATGTTAGTTACTATCTTCATATGCATAGAAATTGTCCCAATATCTTCGTTGAGGACAAATTAATTCTTTCCAGAAGTCTAACGTGAGGAGACAGGGAAGTTTTCAGTCTCTGAATATGTCATTGACGTAAATAATGAAACCAACTATCATTGACTTGATTTGAAATTTGCTTCATTTATTTCAAAGGTCTAATATCCCGCTTTCTATGTATCATCATTCAACTCATTATGATAAGAGGAATTTTATATGTCAATCAAGGTTCAAAATTTGATATCGATAGGTTAGCCACAATATAGCACTAAATGGATTTTTGAGGGCAACAATGTAGTACATTTGAGGGCGCGTAAGCGCCTGATAATGTCCAACATTGTTGCCCGAAAAATCTATGTTAATATTGTATGTAATTGAAATGGACTGGGCAGCAATGCTATGAATACGCATGTAGATATACGCTGATTGAGATTTTTAAATATCTTTCACATGCATAGGATACAGATATCATCATTATGGGACACATTGTTGCATTCTCATTTCCACATTGTACCATAGCTCAATTACACACAATTGCTATTGCAAGTTGAACATAATAGGTATTCTATGAAGCCAGAAGGGCAAGAAAATGTAGAAATCCGAGGCCGCGAAGAGGACGAGGATTTCTACGATTTTTTTGCCCGCTGGATTCATAGAATAGCTTCCTCTAAATCTACGACAAGTGCCAATAACCAATGTGATTACACGAATATTTCTGTGAAAATTTATCCTTGCCCTCTCATGGGGGCAAGCATAAAAAATATTGCCGTACGACATCTTTCATATCATGGCAAATTACCTTCAGATATTTAGAGACCTTCCGTCGACTGAATTTACATGGACGACAATGCCACTTGTCACAGGAGTTGTGTGACTAATTCATTTAAAGCTCAAGCCGGCATACGAACTTTGAAATGGCCTACTTGCTCACCAGACCTCAATCCAATTGAAAATGTCTGGAGTCTACTGAAGCGTGGTGTGAGGCGATCAATTCTTTCTGCAGATGGTCTCTCTCTCGACTTGAAGCTTTGCTAAGACAAGAATGGGAAAGTTTAGATCAAGAAGTAATCAACTGCCTGATCAAAAGCATGCCTTCCCGGGTTCGACAAGTGATTAAACTTTCTGGCGAGGTTACGAAATATAGGTGACCATCAGCGAATGTAACATTGGCCAACTGGCTCTACAGAGCCAGTGAACAAAAAGATTTTGTTTCTACTTTTATTTTCATTTGTCTGCCAAATTTGTATCTGTAATTGACAAAATTTCATTGAATGAGACAAGATTTAGGTGGACCACTTTTTATGATCATCATTGCATCTTCTACTACAGCTCAGACTTAATTTATGACATGGCGCGCGGTCAATTCACCAGAGGTGCAATAATTGGAATGATGCGCTGCGGACTAAGTTTCACAACTGTTGCCAAAGAGTAAAAATTTGCAATGCTCGATGTATAGAGGTATTGATGTCGCTGGAAAGCAGACGGCAATGTGGAAAAGAAGAAAGAAGCAGGTAGACGAAAGGCATCTTCCAAACGAGCAGATGCACGCTTAGTTTTCACTGCTAAGAGGAAGATTTATGCCTCTCGAAAGACATTGTACACTGGAAGGTTGCTGAGAGCGTAAAATGCAGCATCAGAACTGCATATTGGAGACTGAGAGAAGCTGGTATACAATCTGGACGGCAGCTGTTAGAATTCCACTGAGCAGTGAGCATCGAAGGATACGAGTTGGAATTATCAATAATGGCAGAAAGTCAAGTGGACGGAATCTAACGTTAACTCTTGATTTCAATGATGCCCGCCTTCAGCCCATCGTCTTCCGCATGAACATTTTGCTCCATGCAGTGTTTAAAAGCAGTGGCGGTCCGAGGGGTGGGATGCCGGGATGCATCCCACCCCACCAGCTCAAACAAAGTGATTGAGAAGTTGATCACTCAAGTATTCAACTTTCATTGTTCAACATTTGAACGATGACATCAGTGTGTCATCATACATAATGTTCAGAACATGCGCGAGTGGTGCAATAGTCTCCACAGTCGATGCGTCGTTTTGGCAGCAGTTCGACGTGTCCGGTGCGCAACTTTGGTGGAAAAGTTGAGAGAAATGTCATCGTCAGTCAGTCGACAAATCCAAGCATATTTGCACTCCTGACTTGACCATAAGAAGTAAGAAGACTCAGATGCCTGCTGGTCTAGTTACTGCATATTTTAACTGAGATTTGGTTTTCCTCTGTGCTTCGCTCGGATGATCTACTTAGGTGAAATGTCGAAAGCAAAATCTTTGGCAAATGGATAGTCATAACTGAAATATGATGCAGCCTGAGGTTTCAATATTGCAGCGAAATTCAAATTTCGTATTTACAATAATTAAAAATTAAATTCCTCAGGCAAATTTGTCCAGAATACGATTAGCCATATCTTCAGAACTAAAGGTGCAATCAGCTATCGATAAAATGCATGTAGCTACGACTTTGATGACATCTTTAATGGAACATGTTTGTATGCCCGTTTACTTAACCGCACCATAAATAGTACATGTAGATGCCAGGTGGTTTTCTCTAGCATTAACACGTTATTATCGACTTTTATGTTCCTATTTCACTCATCCCACCCCACCAGAAATTTCTGCGACCGCCCCTGTTTAAAAGCACGACAGATATGGTGGTGGAAGAGTAGTGCTTTGGTGAGGCATTTGGTGTGGTCGAATAATGACGCCAATCGTCATGACGGATTTCTTAAAGAAGTTTTGTTGCCAGTTGCTGCTCCACTCGCGTTTGGAGAATATCCTGTCTCCCAAGACGACAACGCAAGACTACAACGTTCTTCAGCTGTTATTGCAACTGCCAGGAACTTCAGCATTCAAATTCTTGCTTGGCCTGCACGTTCACCTGACCGATCTCCAATCGAACGAATCTGTGTTGAACTTGGCGGAGAGTGAGAGAGCGGCGACACCAACTTCCACGTGTCAGTGAGCATGCTTGCTGACAGATTGAATGAGAAGTGGCAGCTCCATCAAGCTAAATATACTGAAAATAAATTTGTATATCGATGCCATCTCGCATTACGCAGTATATCAAGAATAGGGGAAGGTACACGCGTTATTGAACTAGATTCGATCATTTATTTGATCTGGTTGATAGAACAACTTCATGTTTGTTTGGTAGCTCACATCTAGATTATTCATTTTGAAGCATATATAAGGCCTACACTGTAAACTGTAGCACCCCCGAAAGCAAAGCAAATCACCTCCTCAAAGCAAAAATAAAAAAATCGTAAACTAATAAAAAAATCCTAAAGCATGCGCTTTTTAGAAGGCTAGCACCTCACCCCCTAAAACAATTTTTTATGCCATATTTACTTTACTACTACCCTATTCATACGACCACGCCTTTATTCAGCATAGATATATTGCAATTTGAGATTATTGGCAGACAAAGCTCTCATTATATTATTCATTTACAATCTCTTCCTCTAAGGAAATAAACTAAGAGGAATATTCCCTGTGGTTCATTTATGCAAGAGGAATGCAAGAGAATTGTACAGTTGTTGTACATAAGCGAAATACATAACGCACACGTCACTGAATTCTCTTGAAAATTGGCAACGGCAACCAAATGCCAAAAAATGAATGGTCACATTGATGTTACGAGAACAAGATACAACGAATGTACATGTGTACATGAAAAAATGAAAAGACAACGCAATTTTCGGTGACAAAAAACACAAAATGTCGGACGTCGGGACAAATTGTCAGAATTTTTTATTTTTTAATACAGAATTATAAAATCAAAGGTGAAATCGTAGATCAACAGTTGCAATTGCAATAAAGATAAATAACAAATAAGTTCAAGAGTGCAAAAAACAAATCAAGTACTAGGTAGCTCATCAAAAAGGAAAACATCCACATATATTAATTTAGAAAATAAAGAAAAACAAGTAACTTAACTTAACAAAAACAAACCTCATCTCAATAGATTTTGCTTTGAGAATGTAACGCACAAACGCACACGAAGAAGTCCCTTCCAGCAGTTTCTACGGGGCCAAGTACTGTCGTTGGCGTTGGAGATTATACGTTGGAAACACAAGATTTAGGTTCCCATGGTGTAGATGCTCCATCGTTCAAAGCACATATTGGAATTTTAGTAGAACCATGAGTGAAAGGGAAAGGAATGATTAACTTTAGAGAGAAAAAGACAAGAACGTCATCCATTCATGAAACAGGCTGAACAAAACAAATAATTTCTTCATAAAATCGAGTTTTTTTATTTGACAGATATTGAAAGCAATAGAATTTAAATAGCAAATATTTTTGCTAATCATCATCACAAGTCAGTACAATTTTCGTTTGAAAGTCCATGCCATAGTGTGCACATGTTCTTATTGATTCTCCACTTCAGACAGCATACACTGTCTTATAAACTGCTATGTGTCGACAACAAGTAGCCGTACTTATTAATCAGGTGAAAACACTATGAGCGTACAGGTTCTCTACCAAACATGCATGAGCTAAGTTGACTTCAGAAATAATAACTGGCATGGCTTATATGGCCCAAGATCGTCGTTAGAAATTTAATAAAAATGAAAAAATGGAATATCTCCTTTTCTGCTGTGATTTAATGGCCATTGTGAAGGCGTCTGAAACTGTTCAGCGTTAGAGGTTTTGATTCTTATGTGGGTATAGTTCGTTTGAGGAAACCAGCATGATATGTGATGATTTTATGAGAAAGAATAAAAAAGTTCCACCCAATAGGCTCTGACTCAATTTTCTTGCTATCAGAAATACCTTATCATGTATTTTTACAGAATAATAAGTTAATCAATCTCTCTTTTTGCGATGATGACTGTTTGGTCTTTCCTATTTGTGCTAGAGTCTATTTTTGCTTGAATAACGTACGTTGAGAACTTGATAATAATGGCTAATATGAATAGATTATGTGAGAGAATTTCATTGATAAAATGGATTTATTTTTAAAAGTAGCCAACAGGATGGACTTAATATTTATAGGAAGTCGAACACTTAACGCCGCACATTAAAAATACGCATACAAATATGTCTACGTTGCATACAAAATTGTCTGGACATTGTAGAAAGACCGCAGTTATTTACTGACAAAAAGGATATTTTTGCAGAAGATTCCATATAGAAGTATACACGATTTAATTTTTCAGTAGTCTGTCAGCCCTAGTTCGACATCCGGAATTTCATATATTTTGATTATTTATTTATTAAGCGAATTTCGCAACTACATATGTGGCGGCAGAAATTTAACAAAATATAGATAAAAACGTTTAAAAGATTGAATGCGAAATTTTAAGCATAAGTTTACAAAAATATATGTCTTTTTTAAATGTCCGAATCAGGAAAGACTGACGACAATTATACTACTACATAATGGAAACGAATGTCCTTCAGTGTCGTCAATTGCATTTTTTCGATGTCTATACAGCCATCTGACTATAGATTATCATGACAGGTGGTGATAAATGCTTACATTAGCAGGTTGAATCCGGAACTTGATATGCCAATTCAATTAACCCTTCACATGCGTGTATTTTTTTGCCTTCCTTCGGAAGCCTTATTGGACACACCACTAGTACTTTGAGCAGTTTCTATAATTACGCATTTGCTTCTCAGAGGCTTTACCGTGCACAGAAAACGCGAATGAATGCATAAATTTGACAAATATAATGTATGCCTACCTCAGTTACAGTTTTTTCCCAATTATAATTTGCATTATCCGCAAAAAAATTAATTTTGTCCGTTTATAAAATGTGGCATTTTTAACTAAGGAGTCCTTAAACTGATTTACATTAAAGTGCTACATAGCATGCATGTATTACAACTCTTTCGAATAGGCTATCAGAGCAACAGGAAACTCACCTCATTTTTCAGAGCTGCCGTTAGTTGATGAACCAGATTGATTAGTATATCTGTCACGATTGACTGTCACGATTGACTGTCACGAGAAAATGTAGAATGCAGATTTTCGGCCATTTGGATTCAAGTCTTACTATATTTCTTTTCCATTTATCCAGTATTTCGATCGACGTTGATGGGAAAGATGTAATCTCCTGGTATGACACCATGATATCCATATATTTGCAATTTACTACTGCACAACTTCACCAGATAATTTCAATAAACAATTTAATTGCAATATCACTGACGGAAAGTCAACTTGCCACTCGAAGTCAAAGTCAGCTACATAACCTCGGATAGATGAAGCGGAGAATGATTCACGTACATACAGCAACGTGAACTTATGATGTCCTCAATAGCAGCTATTGTTATCCGACAACGTTTTCTGCTGTCTGGCAAGCAGTGACTCACGCTCTCCTCTATGCAGATGCTTACGTCTAAGGGTTATTGTTCTCTTCAGTATGCCAGCCTACTAATTCAACTTAGCCTTCTGAAATTTTAGTGTGTGGCGCTTTAGGATGCAGATTTCTTCCGCTTTAGGAGGTGACAGATTACAGTGTATAGCAAAAAAATCACCGGTTTCAATAATTTTGTCAATGATTATATTACGTGTTTGGGCTTGACAGCTTTCGTTTTAACAGTTACATTGAGCTGAAATTGGCAGGCTCTTGAGTGAGTGAATTCCAGTCTTCAAGAATCCTCTGGGAGATGAACTTGAGGTGAGGAGTAGTGGTGAGATGACACGGTTGTCTGTAAATTCTCAGCTGATGACCAAGTGCTCTCGAAGCATTCTTGATGAATTTTTAAAGGTTATTTTGAACACTTATATATCTACTGTGGCAGGGCGGTGGCTGCTGTCAGAATAGACTGACAAAGTTTCCATGATTTCCTTCTTCATAATCAAATATAAAAAAGAAAATTTTCCCAACGTTTCACTCACAGTCTATTGAGCATTCTCAAGGGTACAGATAAAAATAAACGACTGATTACATACATGAACTGATCACAATATTTGAAAATCATAGAGTGGAAACTGGGCTGAAGAGACTGAAGTAAATCTTACATTTGCATAGCTAACTTATATGTAAAAAACAAGACATCTAATAAATTGTGCTACATAGACTAAGGAAAAGAAAAAGCAAACTAATTATCAAGCAACCGAGGCTCACAGAATCCTTCTGTTCATTCAGATTAGGATGAAGTTTATGAATAAATAGCATTTCATAGATTCTTAGATCGTCCTTCTTGCATTTCTTCAAGATCTTGCTCTCTATAGAAATCTCCAAATAAGATCTTAAAGAACTGCAAGAAGGACGATCTAAGAATCTATGAAATGCTATTTATTCATAAACTTCATCCTAATCTGAATGAACAGAAGGATTCTGTGAAACATTGGGAAAATTTTCGTTTTCATTTCTCTCCAAAATTACGTCTCAAAAATGTATTACCATAATCAAATAGCCGTTGAAAATAATAGGTACTCTCATCTCGAAAGGTGTTGAAAGAAAGAGATGATGTTTATTGAGTCACGAAATTGAAGTCAGAGAATACGAGTAAATGTAGTGATCACAAAGTCATTTAATTGAAAACAACGATAAACATTAGTATCATTAGCACTCACTGATCACAGGAACATGCAGCTCGGCAATATTGATGACAAAACACAAATGACCTAAAAACTATCGGAAGAAGGAAAGGAGCTTATCACTGACATTTCTTTTAAAATAATATCCACAGTATTTGCATTAAGAAACAATATTTCTAACAGCACTGTTTTTCATCATGTGGCCTACTCACATGATCATTGAAAGTCACGGCAACAGTGAACGATGTTCTTTTCATGACAAATGACGCAGCACGATAGATAATGAAAAGCAGAGAACAGATAATTACTCAGATATCGGACGTAAAATGCAACAATTACAAATATGCGAACTTCCTTATGTTGATGACCATTCTGCTGGGCACGCCTTCATACATCTCTTATTGCTAGCCATTTGTTGTGACATAAACTGCAAATATTTCAGAAAATTCAACATCTGCTGAATGTTGGGCATCATTGATCCAAAATCTTCCGGTCGAAATGTCGTAGAAAAGAGTACATTTGACATTTATGGTTCAGTTAAATAAGTAGATGACAATTATCATTTATATGATTGAGAGATTCATTTAGTTTGTATTTGCATTTAAGAGAGAAGAGAGATGTTTTTTGATTAACAAAGTGCAAATAGGAAAATATAAGCCAATGCAATAGTCAATGCTTACGCATTATAGTCTGACAGTTATGGGCGCATGCAAATCAGCAGAAGTAATTACAAAAATCAATTACTTGAGAAAGCTCAATGCCGACCGAATTCTATATTAAGAATGTCACTGAAACTCACTCGACGATGAATAAATTCAGTTGTTTTTGATGATTTCAAAGGCCCACTCACAAGTTCTTCTAATCTCAGAACTCATATGGAAAATTTCAGAATGGGCAGAAGATTACAGATACCATCAATCGATGACATCAAACCTCTGAGTAAGCTGCCCTTATCGCTGTTTGAGATCACAAGATCTTTCCGCAATGGTCATATACCCTTCACGGATGCAGACTTCTTCAAAAAGATTTAAGTTCGGTACAAAAGATCTTTGCTTCTACTTTCTCTTCTATAATGCTGCACTCTGTTTAAAAAGGGGCCTTGAAACCGGTTTAATCTCACAAGAACCCTTTACTATGAAACCCTTGAATATATATTTTTAGAGTTGTAATTTCTTAATATCGAAATTATACTCATCGACATAATTAATGAAACAAACTATCATTGGCTTGGATTGAAGTTTGTTTCATTTTTCTCTCAGGTATGATGCAATATCTCGCTTTCTATGTATTACCATTCAACACATTAGAGAATGGAGAAAGATCGATGGTGGTCAAATTTCAAATTTTGATATCGATACAACTGTCACAAATTTGCTTTTACAAATTGAACATAAACGTTAACTGAAATCCAGCTTTTGTAAAATAGAATGGCACACCATCAGTTTACCAGAGGTATGGCTATTGGAATGATTCGTTGTGGTAGAAGTTGTGCGAGTGTTGCCGAAGAGCTGCAACTATCGAGAGTCGTTGTTTGGAGGTAGTGGTGTCGATGGAAAGCAGAAGGAGATGTTAAAAAGAAGAAAGGATCTGGTCGACCATGAAAGTCTGCATGAAGGACAGACGCACGTCTAAATTTAGCTGCAAAGAGGAATAGATTTGTGTCAGTCCCAAAGCTAGTCGTACACTGGAAGAGTGCCTCAAATATAGACTGTAGCGTTCGAACGGCTTACCGAAGATTTGCGAGAAGCTGGAATTCAATCGCAACGACCAGCTGTCCTAATTCCACTGAGTTTTGAGCACCGCAGAAGACGAGTTGCCTGGTGTGATGCCCATCGCTCATGGAATGACCATCATTGGCAGAAAGTCTTGTAGACCGATGAATCGAGATTCACTCTGGATTTCAATGACGGTCGTGTCAGAGTGCATCGTCTTCCAGGTGAACGCTTTGCCCCATACTGTATTAAAGAACACGACAGATTTGGTGGTGGAAGTGTTATGCTGTCGGGTGGCATTTGGCATGGCGGACGAACGATAGCAGTCATCATCAAAGGCACGTTGACTGGAGAGAGGTATCTCAATGAAATTGTGCTTCCTGCTGTTGCTCCAGTGGTCAGGGTAGAGGATCTCGTCTTCCAAAACGACAACACAAGACCACATCGCTCCTCGGCTGTCATTGCCACTGTTAGGAGATTGAACATTCAAACCCTTGACTGGCCTGCACGCTCACCTGACTTGTTACCCATTGAACAAGTCTGGGACGAGCTCGGGCGTCGAGTGAGAGACCGCTATTCACTTCCACCAGTTTCCCTGAAGATTCTCTCTGAAAGACTGACAGAGCAGTGGCTTCTCCTTGAAACATCCTTCATTCAGAAACTTTGTGAATCCATGCCATCTCGGATTATTGAATGTATCGGAGCTAGAGGGGGGCACAAGCGCTATTACAGTTGAATCTGCTACATGCGTTGTTTTTCCGTGCTAGCGACTTGGTGGAGATTGTGACTAAATTATCAAGGTATCATACATACATGTATATATACCAGTCAAAAATGAAAGAGGTAAATGTTTCAAAAATTTTGTCAATGAGTATATTTATCCACAACTTGAATCCTGAGGCTTTATATAGCATTGCCATCGTGGTGTGTCGCAGGGGTCCATATTAGGGCCTATTCTATTCACTCCGTGCACCAGTGACATATCATCCTTCCTTCATAGATTCAACTTGAATATTTATGCTTTTGCTGTTGACACTTTAATTTACGGATCTTGCAAATCAGGTGAAGAAACTCTTAACCTCGAAAATATCTGATTGTATTCATTCAATTGAGTCTTGTCTTAAGTCCAACCAAATGATGCTGAACATTTCAAATGGTTTTCAATGCAACCGCAATTTATCATTATTATCGCATGTCTCCGAGACAGCTTCTGAATGTTTCGGAATACTTCGCCAAATTCGAGCAATTCACCGATCAATGACTAGTAGTGATGCTACCTTGTATCATGATTGGTATTCCCCCTTATAGGTTATTGCATTGCTGCCCTCTCGGGTCTTCCCAACAGCATTATACATCGCCGTCAAACGGCTATGAATGTTGCAGCACGTTCGGTGTATTGCTTCTTCAGGTCTGTACATGTAACGTTGACTTTACAAGAGCTGAACTGGTTGCATGTAAATATTTGGATTGACTATCGAATGGCAGTCATTGTGCCTAAATGTTTGCACCAGCTTGCACCTCCTCATTTAGCAGAGCGTCTGACACCTGCAAGCAAATTAATCAACTGTCCACACCTTCGTCAAGCACTACAAATCTCATCCTCCGAGATATCGACTGTCCTCAGTGTCCAGAAAGCATTTTCATCTCGCGCAGCTCATGTCTGGAAGAATCTCTCAAAAGACGTCACTTCGATCTCCGTGTTGATTGCTTTTAAAAGGAGTTTTAAAGAAGTCCTTATTTGTTGATGTGTCAGAACATTATCATTTTTTATTGTATAATGTCTGCTTTCAGTCTGATACCTTCTAATTTTTGATAAAACCTTGAAGCTCTGTAGTCTGCCATATGTGATGAAATTCGCATTCAATTAATCAATCCCACCACTGTCTAGTACTACACTATTTCTGTCTTATTTGACACAAACCTCGAATTATTTCGATGTCAAAATTCGATATGTGATTATATAAATTTGCACTTTTATATAAGCCACCAATAATATGCATGATCATGCGTATTATAAAGATAACTTGCGAAAAGGTTATTTCTGGCTGTTATGATTCATTCTATATTTTTGTCTTTCATCCTTTATAAGCAAAACTTAGGGATTCTTGCCGATTACATGCAAATTGATTATCTTAGAACCTTTTTTCACGGGTAACATTTTGTACCTTACTACTGTTAAAGTAGTTGTAAGTAAACGAATCATGTCTAAAGCACGTGTGAAACGTTTTGGCAAAAGTGCTTTCAAGCGGAATATTTCGATACAATCAATGTATAATATAACCTTGACAACTATCAACGTCAAGCAAACAAAATTGTATCTATAAATCATATAACCAGCTCATTCGTTTCTCTGGGGAGTGTGATTTCTTTTTACCGAGTGTTTCTTACACGTCGGGTCACATGACTGTCACTTGATTCACACTGATTGAAAGTATGTTGCACTCGTGCGGACAACGTGTGGCTCACAGTACATAAAGTCCCTGTATAATTAAGTGCTCATTACACGTTGTGGCCAGGTGGAGGACACATGCTGAAATGGACTCTGTACGACACTCTTGCTGTGGGGCAACGTTAAGCGCACCCGCGGCGTTATAGAGTTACCAAGGGTTACCAAATCGGCGTAAGACCAGCTGTGTAATCACCAAGCTCCTTTTGATATTTCAACAACTCTCAATTAGAAGTCTAAGAGCCCTCTTTCCTATGCAGGACCCATATCTTCTTCTGCATATAACCCTTCTAATATTCGAGAGCCCTTTGATGATTAAACCCTCACATGAACCCTTATTTTAACAGAGTAAGTCTAAATTTCAATTGCGAAAATAAAGTGCTTCCCATTTTTTATTTATCAAAATTTCAACGGTATCCATAGAGCATCCGTGTTTGCGCAGACCACAGACATGGATTCATCTCGCTGCTGCTCTAGAGGTGACGCGATTTATATTTCATGCAATTCTATTCAATGGTACACAGATGTGAAGAGACCCGTCCGTCTCCCTTTGGCTTTCGTGATTGGCCAAGTGCGCGCAATGTGTGAGGAAAGATGTATTAGGGACACACGAGCTGTCGTTTACACACTGAAGACTGAACATCTGCCAAGTGAACAGTACGTGATAAATTCGTCAAATGGAAATATTATTTACATTGTTCGACTCCCTACAATCTAAATTTAATGACTGTGTACGTTCAATGCGGTGTCAATGATTTAGTTCGTCAGAATGAAGCCTTGAATTTGCATTACATTCAATGGAAAATTGATCTCTCTGCCCCTCGGGACTGGTTCTTGGCGTGACTATCAGCATTATAAAAAATGTCATCTCTGGACCCAAACACGCAGACAAGGCAATTTATCTCTGTGGCGCAGACGCTGATTGTCAAGGAATAACCTAATATCCATTGCATTCTTTGCTTTGATCTCATGAAATTATGCCATTCTCTGAATAAACGATAAACAACTGCTCTAATGATGGTGAATAGATAATACTCAAATGCTGTGTGAAATTTCGATTATCTCGGCGTTTCCAAGTCGCATGCAGTGAAGAATCACAAAGGATCTTTCATGACTTGACTAAGTGAAGCTTAGCTTGTTTGATTAATCGAACATAATGCACAGAAGTTTACTGTATTCTTCTTTCGGCTGTTCTCATGTGTGATGATTACTCAAAATTATTTCCGAGTCGTGATTGTGAAAGGACATGCAGGAACATTATTACAGCAACACCATTGTCTTGCAGCATCTCGCATGAGCGCTGATATCTATGCAGAAATCTCAAATATCATTGACGTTCCGACAATTCTTTCTCTCCTTGGTGGAAGTCTGCTCAGTGGAAATCACCCACGCGATTCTCACGCAACATCACGTGTGAATGAAAGAATGAATCGTGTGCACCTCATTCACCGCATTCCGAAAGGATTTCCGTTCCTTCCTGTCCGATCTCCACAGCAGATCAATGTTTGCGCTCCAAGACATTCTAAGTGGACCAGGGGGAACAGGAAGTTCACTGTTTGTTTCCGTAAGCGACAGATAAGCATTGGGAGCCAAGATAGTGACATTTATCACAGATCCTTGCACTACGTTCAACTGACGCAGATTGTTTCCCTATGATCCGTTTTAATCCGCCTCGCCAACCTCATTAACGATTTCCTTTCCATGACTTAGCAAGTTTTCAACAAATTTTCAAACTTTTTTCTTGACAGCTGAAATTTCTTCAGTAATGAACATCGAATGCGCTGCCGAGGTCACCGATGGCTGACATTGAAAAACTGATGTTCGTAGCAGAAAATTAATGCGCGATGCTGTAAATAGACCAGAAATAAACATTCTGAAATAATTGAAATGACCGAGAAATTGTTGCAAGGGTCTACGGAGGGGTTATTGCATCTTTAGAATATCCAGGGAATTGACGTCCTGTTGCAGTGGTTTGTGACGTCATGGAAGCCATGGGTTGCGACATTGTTTGCCGCACCACGCGTTGACAGTCACTCATTCAATCAGTGGTGTATCCAAGGGGGAGACTAGAGGGAGTATCCCCCGAAATGAAATCTGAGCGGGGGACAATCTTTCTGTTTTATACGGGGTATATCAACATCATTCTTTGTCGAATTATTAATTTATCAATGTGAGAATTTGAGCACCGAAACAAGATACAACAAAAGACATATCAGAGTTGACTCTCACTGAAGCTCTTACTTTAGGAATTTCCGAAGTATCAATGAAAATGTAATAATCTGCACTATTTGATTCAGAATCACGAACAGCGGTGAAGCCCGATGGTTTGCACTCGTAGACGTTAAACTTATCATATAGCCTTTGAAGATTGATCAGATATGAATGAATATTTGTGCTTCTTCAGATTTGCGAAATTATTAAGTATAGGCTTATAGTATATCAATTAAGCCACATTTATTGTCCCCCCCGGAAATGAAATCCTGGCTACGCGACTGCATTCAATGGAGTTATATTGCACTTGCATAGCAACTCTTCATTGTAATCCGACATAGAGATCGAAGCCGGCCGAGATCTTCGGACCGGTGCGGTGCGGCGCGGCCGGCAACCTTAAAGCAGGACGCCGGAATCAGTACGGCTTCACACCAACAGCAAGTATGAAAATGCTGATGACGCTAATATCTAATCTTTCAAAAACCATTAATGAAGATAGGCCTACAATATTCAATCAAAATTATTTGGGCATATTTTTTGGTTTAAAATTTGGCTCAATGGCCCCTCTTCCGCACAAGAAATAAAAACTAATCAAATTTATTAGCTAACCAGAGATTGGCTGCTTATAAAGTTGGTTAGTTTTTATTTCCTGATTTTACGCGGAAGAAGGGCCATTAAGCCAAATTTTAAACCAAAAAAATCATCTTACTTCGCGATGGCCACAAAAATATTAGATTTTACATTAAGGCCTAGCCAGCACAGGCCAAAGGACAAATCTTCAGCATGGAATAACATTTTCACTTACAGGATCAACATGCCAAGCGCGCTGCTCAGATGACAAGGCAGCAATTATGTTAATGAAGGACTCTTTGTACCATATGAATAGAGTACAAAACTAGGTTTGATTATTGGTTCTCCGCAAATTGATATGATAAGTAAACGGCAGGGCTAGGCAAATTTATTGAAACTCTAATCCCAAAGCTATATCGAATACCCGATCATTGTAATTTCACTAAAATGGTTTTGATTATAACCTCAGAGAGGGATTATTCACTTCTTAGACAAAAAGAAAAGCGAGAGAATATTATTACATTCGTGCATATTTTCCAAACTTGGTGCTGATAATATTCTGAGAAAATTTTTCTTCGTCCAAAATGTGTTTAAGCAAAGTGGTGTGATATAGGTACCCGGTTCCGGCATACATCAGTTTATGACTATGATTTTTGTTACCGTATGTAACATTTCATCAAAATGAGTACACACCGATGCCTTGTTACTTGATAAAAGTTAAAGAATAGTTAATTTAAATTGGTTTATGAGTGATGAAAAGAAGCTTTTCAATCAAAGAGATCTCTTGCATGGTGATAAATTTGCTCATTACATAAAATGATAAAAACCTGCCTGTGTCGGCCTAAAATACTGCTGGTCCGGCGGTCGGGGCCGGTTTCCATCTCTGAACTTCGGCATAAAAGTCATAAAGCCAAAATCATGCTGTCAGTGTCGTCGTTTGCATCTGTAAAAATTTTCAAAATCTTGTGTTGGCACTTTTTGAATATTCCATGCAGCACGTTGATGTTTGATCTTGAAACAATATGGAAGTAGGAAAGACATGAATTATTTAATCACATTTTACAACTCAGCAAAAGTTGTCGAGATAAGTGTTTATCATAACTGCATGAGAGAGCAGTCATGACGCGCATGTTGATTATCTTTCTTCATTTCCAGCCTGCTTATGTCCCGATCTCATCACTGCATTGCAATCGAGAGTCAATGTCTGAGATATCTACATTCAAGTAAGTAATTTATTCAAGCAGCATTGTCAGAAAGGAACATGACAACCACAGAATTAGACAGGTCATTTCTTCTTCTGTTTATATAGAAAGGAAGGATTGGAACATGTAACGTTAATGAAATGGCACAATCCGCTAGCATAATACTATAGCAGTCGAACAAAGAGCAGCCAGTTCGGTACTTATGGGTTATCTCCCCCAAGTTTTCAAATTTATCTAAAATCTGCAAAAATAAATCAATCGTCACCAAATTTCGAGTACACGTACTTAGGCATATTTTCTACCCACAAACAAAATTTTGTGCAGATCAGACAAGTACTTTTTGCATTAGAGACGATCACGTGAAGTGTAGCGAAGTCTGCAGCTTGATCTGACTTCGTCTGTTCGACGCATTGTTGTTACTCGTGTGAGCATTGTTCTCTCTCCCTCTTCGTCTCATCCACTGTTATTTGAATTCTTCCCATGACCACCACATTGCCACACATTTTAAAGAAACATATTAATATAAGGGATGTGGTCTGGTCATCATCGCTTCACGAGTTGTCGGGAAATGACTTTGTTGACTTCAAGTGCTTTCTGCTCAGACGATGAGGTCATAAGAAGTCAGATCAAGCTGCCGGCATCGCTGCACTTCAAGTTATCGCTTCTAATTTAAAAAAAATTGTCCGATTTGCCCAAATTTTTGCATGTGGGTAGAGAATAACCTCACATACTTGTGCTCAAAGTTATGTGACGATTGATTGATTTCTATGGTTTTTAGACAAATTTGAAAACGTGGGGGGATAACCCATAAGTACCGCTAGTTCAACATCGAACACGCCAAATTGCATGTTAGTGACTGTTATCAACCGGATCACACAGCAAAGAGACAAGCCAAGTTCTACAGAGAAGTTTGTGAACGTTTTTTGGTGCGCCTGCTAACTTTCTTGATAATGATCGGAGGGCCCAACATTATCGAGAAAACTTTTGCGCAGTGATCTGAATTCTTCGAATCTGAAGGAATCGTGGTGATCGGAGCATTTTAAAGGAATTCAGAGCAATCCACAAGCTACGCATGACTATCTTTCCTATCTCTGCAATGCATTAAAAATTTGTCTTTGCCCACTTAGCAAATTCTGGTATGTACCATCGTTTTGAATCTGTTAACACTTCTAGCAAAGTGATGCGCTTCAACAATCTAATTCTGTGATGACAACATTCTGTTCACTTCATCTCATGATCATTTATAGCAGAGTGATCCAGACGGACTTTCATGATATCATCTCAATAACTGCGAAAGTCTTATGAGTTTATTATTGTGCTAAATGCTATCTCCACAGTTTCAAAAATGTGATGGGTTCACTACAAAGAATCGAAAAAAGAACAATGAACTACGCATGGCATGAGAACCGGAGGTTTATTGATGATTTCGGAATGTTTCTATGACTCCATGAATTGCCAAAAGTGCAGATTGAGCGGCTAAGTTTCACGAGGTGCATAGTAAGGATGAGACAGGGGACCGGGCCTCCCCTATGTGGATAGTGTAAAACCCTTGCAGCTAATTAGATTGCATATTTTTAGAAACTACAATTTCTGTAGTTCATCTATTCATGATAAAGTTCTCTCATCAACAAAAATGAATCACAGCCTTCTTTCATACAATTGACCATCCACAAAATTACAGCAATCTAAGCATCACTTTGACTGAGAATTTGCCATTGATAAAAAAATACTCTGCTTGCATCCTTGCGGAAGCTTTTTAATCTTTTCAACATCATTTCTCATGCAATCGCACTCATCAAATGTGTGTCATCGCTCAAAGACATTGGTGATTTCTTCAAGAAGATTATTTCATCTCATAACTTACATCATTGACGTCATTAACGGATGTCCTGAGAAGCTGTCACCCGATCAACATTGTAGTCAAGGAGATGAGAGACACAGGACAGCGCTAACTGTATACTGAGTGAGTATTGTGACCTTGTCCATCCATAAGAGCTTTGTTTACTTAGAGAAAAGGAATGCAATGAACGTGATTTCAACTTTAACTACACAACTTGACATACCCGCATCAGAATATCCCCAAAATCTTTTCATGGTCTTTCTTATGTCTTCCTTCAAAGAATATTGATTTTTATTGTATAATGTATTTCCACTAACTTGTCCTGTCTACATATTTTCACTCTCCAATTATTTGATTGAAATCTGATGGCTACAACTTAGCTCTCAATCAACAGAGGAGTATGCGTAAAAAGCAAAGATAAAAATGCGCCACAAATTACAGAGGAACGTGACAAGGAACGGATGCACAGTAAAGCAAGGTGTGTGCGACAAAGCAGGGAGTTGTTCACAATGATAGAAAAGAATATAATATAATAGGGCGATATCACGGCATCAGTCCTCAATTGAAGAACCTGCGTGATCCAATCAGATGGCTTCATCCCTCAAGACAACATAGCATTAACCGTCAAAGCGGCCAGCATTGCTGTATCACAAATGTCGAAGCTTCAAGATAACCCATTCGCAAAAAGATATTTGAAGAAACTAAATTTGCTTTTAACCTTCGCCCCATTGGGGTATTTTGACAAACGCGCCCTGCTGGGGGTTGGGGGGGCGCTAACCCCTGCTTATTTCCGAAACTAAAGGTCCAAATTCAAAAAAAAATAACCTAAAGAAAGCTCTCATCATGACGAGTCAGAATATTATCGCTGTTTTGATATTCAAGGTCATTGTGGAGGTCAAATGGAAGGTCAAAAAGATCATTTTTATTATGATTGTCAATTTTTGCCCTGTCTCAGCAGCCATTTGACCAAATTCAAAACGAAATAAACCAAATGAAGGCTCTTGTAATGACAATTCAGTTTATCATGATAAAAGGATGTAAGAAGTAAAACGTTGAGATTAGAAATGCCACCAAATACTATTAGCAAGTTTGCATTTTGTAATCTGTCCCAAATACCAAAATTTCACAATTTGAAATTTTGAATTCAAAACATCGAAGTCTGAATAGAATCTACACAGGAATTATCTTTTCTATTCAAATTGATACGAGAACACTTTCTTTTATAGATTCGAGTAGTTTTGATATCAATAAGGAGACCTGAAAACATTCAAATCGAAAATAGTGCAAAATTCGACAAATCTGTCGTACATCTAAATTTTTGAAATCTCATTGTGACGAAAGTATTGAGCCGATATCATTCAAAATTGGTGGAATGCTTGGGAATACGTAGAGAATCAGCTATCTAAAATTTGGAGTTGCATCTTCCTTCGTTCAGAAGCTAGATAAAATTTTCGGTAGCGCTCCCCCCCCCCCGGGAGTGGGGCGAGGATTGAGTAACTATTTGCAGTCAAAAATATATTCAGGAACTTTCTTTAATGGATGAGAGTCTCTGCAATGAGAAAATGTCCATCGATTTTCAGCAAATCATCATCAAGTGAAATTTGCCCGTCCACTAATCGAGTATGGGAGTTTCATCGAAATACCCTTCCGGTAAATACACAAACCTTCTCACGGTGTCACGGAGAGTACGACTTCATTCTCGAAATTTCCTGAAAGAGTTTTCTACACGTTTCTGTCTAATTTGACCTCTAGATTACCAATGTGATGCCTAAATGTGAGGCTTTTTATTCATGTGCAGTCAAAACAGGGCTCTCCCTTTAATCTTGCGAAGATGAAAGCAATTTGTAAACAAAAAAATCTCTAGTCGATGAATGCTCGAGACCCGAAGGGCCCGAGAATAACAACATGTGCAGACTTTTGTTCTTATCATCTCAAAAAGGGAGAGTGCGTTTTTTAAGTGTACATGCAGTGATTCGCTTCGGTTATTCCGCAGAACATCATGGAAAGTACAATGAATGGAAGTTATCAATGGACGCCGGTATGCAGCAGAAGATGCGTGAGCTCGATGATGTAATAGATGAAATAGTGCGATACTGTTGTTAGCTCACAATTACAAGATTTAGCCTACGCTGGCGTCCCGCTGGTTATTGAGCTGGTTTGGCCACATTCGTCGGCAAACAGAACGCCCACCCATTACAACGGTCGAGTTAGGAACCGCATGGACACGGACAAACAAACATCCGCCCCTCAGTGCTGTCAATCCTGCCGGAAGTGACCGAAATCCGCCCCTTCCCGTTGCTTCGACAACCTTGTCTGATTGTTTCTGGCATCTTGTAGCGTATCAACACGACATGACACCTTAGCAGTCCTGAGAATGATGATGCGGTCAGGCAGTGCGATTCTGAGGCTCTTCTGCGGTCAGAGAAAGCAAGATTGAACCTTGCCTAGAAACTTTGCCTAGTCTCAGAATAACGAAGCCATGATTGATGTCATTGATGACGCTGAATGTATCAGCCAAGCAACAGTGCCCAGATTTTCCTAGAAATTGAAAGATTCAAAATTTATAGCAATCCATGGATTTGATATCTAAAGAGAATGACAACTATTAAGACAATGCAAGACACCAACACACTTGATTCCCCTACCTAGGAATCGAACCGAAGTCCGCGGTGGAGACGAGCTCGCACCTTCTTCACTAGGCTACGCTGACGGTACAAATGGTCGGGGAATCAAGGGTGTTGGTGTCTTTTATTGACTAAATGGTTGTCATTCTCTTTAGATATTCAATGAACTACGACAGACTTTTGTTGTCAATCTACTGTGTGACGTAGTCGAATGACATGCTGATATGCTGTCTCGCTACAATATGAATATTGGAAGCGTTCTATCAATAATAATAGGACAATAGGCTGTCGACATTACTTGGAGATGACTTCTGTCTTCACTAGCCTTCCTTTGTGCCGTCAGCGTGGCCTAGTGAAGAAGGTGCGAGCTCGTCTCCACCGTGGACTTCGGTTCGATTCCAAGATCAGGAGAGTGCGGTCGGGGAATCAAGGATGTTGGTGTATTTTATTGACTAAATGGTTGTCATTCTCTTTGGATATTCAATGCACTACGATAGACCTTTCTTGTCAACCCATGGATTGAGGAGAATATCAAATTTCAATCTAGTAGTTGCTGAGTTACCAATTTACCGATTGTAAGGATTTTTGGTTTCAACGAATTTATTGTTGGACTTAAATGAAATTATTTTAATCATTTAAGTCTCATGTTTCAATATAAGTGGGATCAATTTTTTTGTTTAGAGCCTATTTACTTTGAATTTTGTCGCTTGAATGTCGCTTCCTTTCCAAAAAAAAAAGCAATAATGAAAGATTAATTATAACTTCATGAATAGCAAGATGGGAAATAAGAACAATGGGATTTAAATGGTATGAATTTACTTGATTGTACTGTTACTCGCTACGACTTGTACTGTCTTTATTGTCATAAGATTTTTTAGTTTTGAAATGAAATGCAGAAATGCAGAGCGATTTAAATGTTTTAAGGTTTCGTTAATAAGAGAAATTGGTAAATTTGTCTTAATGACAGTGTCTTGTGTTCGTTCGACAGTAGTTGTAGGCGATGATGAGAGTATGGCCGGTAATATTGATGAAAATGTGATATTTCGTGTCTGAATTAGTGTCTGAATAACGTCTGTTTATTTATTTATCTTTAGATTGCTTTATGGCCGCTACCGCGCTCCGAACCAAGAACCGGTGATTCTTCTGGGGAACATGATTCTGTGAGCTCTTTTGTTAACAGATTCAAGTTTCTCCGATAAAGTGGCATTAAGATCCACGAAGCAAGGTTAAGTGTACTCAAGAGCGGAGCTTACTGTCGAAGTGAAAAATGACGTTTTTGTGTTAAGATCAATACTATCAAAATCATACGTTGCACTGTTTCACACCATGTAGATTATCCAAATCAAAGAAGTTTCAAATTGAAGTGACTAAATCTGACAAAAGAGACAAGGACTTCCAAGTTTTCATGTCATTGCATCGTAGCGGCTAAGTTTTTTGATATTTGCGTTTTCTTCTCTTTACAAATGTATAAACTTGATTTCAAATTGTACTTATTTCTTGTGCATCATTTTTATTTCAATTTTACAGAATAAAATTGTTTTCCGACTCTCAAGATAATTGCAAGCACATCTCATTACAATTGAACCAAATACTAGAATTTAATCAATACATTTACAAGAAGGACAAACATAATGTCCGTATAAATTGCTTGCTAGGATACTTTTGACGAGAATTAGCGTTGAAGTAACCTTGTGCTTGATGCAAATGACACCTACACAAGTAGCTGTCTACATTTGCTAATTTATCTATAAAGGATTCTGCGTTATCAACAGACTGAGAGTCGATGAAAGGCGTCTTGAAGAATAAAAAGTCATAATGTAACATCTCATATTTTTTACAAAAGTCTACTGGAGCAAAATTGTTTTTAGATTGCTACTCTGCTTCCATCATCTTATTATCAAAAGTCTAATGGCTTTCAAAAGTCAGCCATTAATATTTACATCTTGAAACAGCTACCACAAAGAAATAATGAATTGCTTTGGAACGTACCCTATAAACACCGTTTTGAAATAAATTGTGATAGAGCTTTGCCACAATTACCTATTCTGAATTTTTGTCGGTATGATGATTTGTTCAACAAAAAGAGGAATGACAAAGAATCGAAAGTCAAATGTGAAAAGAAGTCAATATCAATGTTTGGAATATACGGCTTTCAAACTTACTCTATCGTTTTCACAGCTGTCAGTTAGTATCGGTCAGAGATATGTAACACACTGAAGAAAGTCAAGTACAAGTTAGTGATTATGCAAGAAGTCTCAATAAGTCTCTTTCATTAGACAGATTGAAGCCTCTTTGAAAGCTCGGTTGTTTTTGGGTTAAATTTCCTTCATTCTTACCCTTGATTGTCGGATGACAAAACTGTCAGTAACTGATGCTAAACTTTGTTAACTATCGTATTTCGCTAGTATGCTGTTTGGTCTTCACTTGCAGCCTGAAAGTCATCAATGACAATGTTCGAATGAATTTTTTGTAGAAAAAAATCAAAACATACACTGCAAGCTGCAGTACGTTTATGATGGGTATTACAATCCCAGGGTTTGGGGCCGACAGAAGAATCCTTTTCGATTCATGGCAGGTTCTGGCGCGAATCCGAAATTCAAGGATTCGTCTATTTGCGCGTTGGATTCGTCTATTCGGTGGATTCGAATATAATGCATATCACTTTGCGATTTGATGTTACTTATTTTCTGGAAATACTGATTGGTCACTGACGCGTTACTTTTTTATATTATAACGTAAATACGGGTTTTCCTATAGTGTTAAAATCACTCCTATGTCTATGTTCGTGTGGTATGTGTATTGCGTTAATGAAAACTTAACCACCGACTTCATTTTATATAGATAGTTCGCATAGATAGTTCGAACTGTATATAGTTTGTATAGGCCATCTCAAAACATAACTCAGTATTACATGTCCCTTCATAGTGGTTGCCGTTAACGGGAAAAACCACTTGTCTTCTTGGTGATAACAAGTTTATATACAAATATAACAACAGCTCGTGTGTGTTGATCTCAACACCGTGAACTTGATTCGTTCATACATAGCATACCGATCTAAGTATTGTGTGAAAAGTACTTGCAGACTTAACACAATCAATCAGACAATTCATTTCACAAGTAGAGAACATGCAATAGACATTGCTTTTAGGGATAATCAAGGGCTTCACATGAAATGAAATAAACTGAACGTTCATTACATGAAATGAAAGTTCAGCGAGTAGAGAAATATGATTATTTTGATTCACTTATATATAGACTCTAAAATTCGTGCAATGAATCCTCAGTTCAGATTCGTGCAGTGTTGGATTTGAGGGGAGGGAAAGTGGTCATGGTTAAACTATTTTCAAAATTATACACGGGCGTTCTAGGTGCGAGGATGAGAGTGGTGCTATAAGAATCGATGTCCTCTTCCTTTTGATCAAGAACGTCAGGTCGAAAACCTCCCCCTACTGCTATCAAGCTCAATTCCAACACTGGATTCGTGTCAATCAATCGGACTCGTTCAAGCGGATTCGTACATTCGTGCCCAACCCTGATTAATGGTCAAGGATTGAGAGCTTGCTATTTGCAAGTATGAAAAATTGACAAATCTAAACATGAACATTAAATTTACCCTGGGTTGCAGTGATACAGTAAAATACAGTGAATACAGTACTTCCTAGACCACAGTTTAGTCAACACACATTAGCAGCTTCTGATAAAAACTCAATCCAGAGGTTGAGATGTTCATGGAGAATTCTTCCCATTTGACCACAGCTAGCTATTTGCGTAATTAAATCAAATCACGGCACGGATAAAAATTCGAAGAATCCATGAAGAGGAAGAAAACAGATTTTAAGCAACTACCTTAGTGGAAAATCGTGTAATAAACTAGATCACCTAAAGTCCAGTGCGCTAATAAAAATAAATTGATACTTAATAAAGCATAGAGATCCATACCCTAGTAAAGAGTAGGATGCGTAATATTTACAACGGCTAGACGACCCAACAAGGAGACGGGAAATAAATCAAAACTAATGATCAATTTTTACTTATATCTGTAAGCTATATATGAGAGTTCGGCGTGAAATATGACGAGAAGCTAAGTAAAAATGAAGAAAACCATGAAACAGAAGAGACCAAAATGAGATAGCTATGTACATAGTCATCAAGGAGGATCCATGTGGTTGCATAAAGCAAGGTTTCGGATCTTAACCTCCAACCTGCACCATAGGTATATATAAACTACATATTTAAGCAATATTCAGGTAAATGTGGTGACGCCATAATTTGATAACAGTAGGCTAAATATTCATTATTTTTCAGTCTTTCCCCGTTCAGCCTAAAGTAACAGTTATAGTACAAAAACGGGTTTTTTCTGAGAAAAACTGTTTTTCTGCACTTTACCCTGATTCATTGTATTCTCTTTACAGTGCAGAATGGTGGTGCACAAGTATTCATGCTCTGCTGAAATTAATGTGATTCAAGCGATGATAACTGTGTTAAAACATCATCAGACTTCTGTTTTTGGTTCGACAATGTGATCCTGGGCTCCTTCACATCTCATTCTGTTGCATCGGTTGACAAGAATTTCAATTCTCACCCTGTTGAATGGCACCAGCAATTCTCTACTGCTCAAGATATTACAAAATTATTCTTCTGTTTCCTTGTCCATTTTCCTTTCACTGAATTTTACGAGCAACCTGTCGACAGAAGCTTATGAGTCACGTATCGCCTTTCTCATGTCAAAGAATTCGCTTTTATGATACCGTTCATCCGACAAGCGGTTCCTACGGCACTTTCGGCCGATGATAATCATTTTTCAGGAGCAATCTAATAGTTCATGTGACAGATCTCATCCGGAGTCGCACGTGACGATAACAAGTCATCAAACAAAGGACTTCGACATGAGAAAATCGCTTCCTCCGGAAGCAGTGTGGAAGCACTTAACAAGCGATCACGAAATGATTCCGTGAAATGTTGAAGTCGTTGGACTAAAATGTGTTGTAGCCGAGATAGAGCAGATCTTCAGCGCAAAAAGCAAAATCAACTTCCCAGATGTGCCTTCGAATCCTCAGATCAACACCAACAAGATGACGGAGTTCATCTTCAAGACATTTCCATGTTTTCACAGGTGGGGCAAGGAAAGACGAGACGAAGAAAGAATTTGATGAAGAGAAGTCACGAAAATGATGCACATGGAAAAATGGCTAATCAGCAAGAAATTCATCGGCTGACGATAACAAGAAAATATCTGAAAACGAGTTTGATTGAGCAATTGCGAAACCCACAGAGGCGAGCGAAATGCGGATCAGAAATTTGACAATGCGCTGCAATACATGCGTGCGAATTATCAGATAGGAGACGGCTCAATGCGAATGAATGTGGATTAAATGTGGATTGAATGTGAATTAAATGTGGATTGAATGTGGATTGGATGAGGATTGAATGTGGATTAGATGTGGGTTGAATGCAGATTATATGTGGATTGAATGTGCATTGGATTTGGATTGAGTGTGTATTGAATGCGTATTGGATGTGGATTGAATGTGCATTGGATGTGCATTAAATGTGGATTGGATGTGGATTGAGTGTGGATTGAATGTGGATTAGATGTGTATTGAATGTTGATTGTATGTGGATTGAGTGTGGATTGAATGTGGATCAGATGTGGGTTGGATATGGAATGAATGTGGATTAGATGTGGATTGAATGTAGATTATATATGGATTGAATGTGGATTGAGTGTGGACTGAATGTGGATTGTATGTTGGCTGAATGTCGACGAACAAGATCATTTTTTGTGTCGAGTAGAGCTTTCGCAATTCGTGTCGTGTCGTGTTTTATTTCGTGTTTACAATCATTCCCTATGGAATTTTAGTTTGCGATAATTTGATAACTTAACCTGTTCTAGCTAAAGACAGACCATCAACATTCCATTTCATTCCACGAGGCTGAAGGATAAATAACATTCCCCATCTTCTCTTGCACGGATGGATCGACAAAGAACGCAGTGCAGTTGACCAACACAATGACCATGCCGTGAGCATTTGCCGCCTGCTGTGCGAACTATCTGTGGTGATGGGCAGAACGCCCAGTCCCCGAATCACCGTCAGTCTTGGCACATCCGTTACAAGCGAGCGTTCACTTTTAGCAACAGGGTTTGTTGCAGACATTAGAAGGGCTCTCTGAGTCCACAGCAGCTTGATAAATTGTTTTCTTCATGTATTAAGGCCGTATCACATCCCCGACGTGTTGCATGTTGCGTGTTCAAAGTCACATACGTGTATATAGGTTAATAAACTATTCATATCTCTGGTGAAATTTCTAGCGCAAAAAGTAACAGTTAGACACGCACATGAACATGTAACACGATGAGAGGAATGAAATGTCATGGACTATTATAAAATGTAAATGTAGCTGTCAATGATCCTGATTTGTAGGCGTGTCGACTGAAGAATTACGTCGTGTCGTGTTGAGGGTAGATTTCTGAAGATTGTAAACTTCTACTGTCCAATTCTGAACTTATCATCCAACGTGACAGTAGAAATTCCGATGCATTCCTTTCATCCTAAATCTAGGACAATGTGTGCTCATCTGCTTGCACACACATGGTGAACAAACAATGCAAATGATCAGCTGTGTGTGCCTGCGGGAACTTGACTGAATCAGTCGCTGGATAAGATTGTTATCTGCGCAAGTGATTTGCAATTACGCAGCTTTTCGCTCTGAACTAACCTTAGCAGAGTAGTCCCCTATGGGCGAGATAAATATACTTATATGAAAAATTCACAAAATTAGAGAATAATCTGAGTAAGGAGAACTGGGAGTTTTTCAAATGCAGTGTGATTAGTTTATTGTTTGGCTCATGGAAATTCAGCATGAAACACTAGAACGAATATTCACGCTGATAAGTAATGTATGCCATGTTATGATGCCAAGTTGGATGAATGCACTGGGAAGTTATTTATGAGTCTGAAAATAGACTGACAAGATCAATCTGTGGCTTGAATACAACTCAAACACGCATGAAATGTGGAAGATTTTCCTTCAAGATCACTATTCCAATGCATCTGTCAAATTGCATTCAACAGTTAAATGCATAGAGTAAGTTTATTAGGTAGAGTACCTACTCAGCATATATTAAATCCCCAATGTGCATACAGCTTCGATTTTATTAAATGAACTCGAGTTGAAAACAGTTTTGGGTATTGTTACCAAATGTGAGACTTGCAAATTTTTGCAGCTTTGAAGAAATTGCAACGAAACTGATCATGATAGTAATACAGAAGGAATGATAGTATTTTATAGATCCTCCGTGTCATGACAGCCTTGGAGAGATGTTTGCCAAATTAGCAAGTCGATGGGTTGCTATTACTTTCATGCTCAACTTCAAGAGTACTTTCTTAAGCGTGGTCATACATATTTATAATTATTAATATTTTGATTTGAATATTAGGAGAACTACATGACAAGAGCATGAAGTTCTGATTTTGCTATCAAAATTCCATTGAAATCACAGAACATTTCAAAAATGAAATTCATGTGATTGTTAGCTGTTTTATTTTGGGCTTGACAACACCACGAATTGAAATTTCGTACACAATTTTTTTCTGCAGCCTTACATGTATTTTGTTGCATTTTTGCATCTTGAATTTTTATACACTTCATGTACCTGTATTTTATATTTTCGCACCCCTAGCTGTCTACGATAGCCGACATCTATCCAAAAATGAATTCATTCCAATTTCTCAATCTAAATATGTTTGACCATGCACTCAATATGCAGCTGCATAATCTTTATTAAGTCTGTCTATATTTCTGAATGATAAGATGAAGACAATTGCTTTATGAGTAATGTGTAATTCAGTCATAATGAAATCAAAGATCTTCCAGTAGTCAGTAATCAGTATAGGTTAAAGGAGAGTTTTAAAACGTAGTATAACAATTTAAAGTGCATTATTTATTTAAAGTGCATTAATTTACAACCAGTAAATTTAGCATGCCAGTGGTCAAAGGAAAGCTTTATAACGCACCGGTAGTAAATGTACTTAGGCTGTTTATTACAGCTATTGCAATAAAAAGTCGCTCCCACTAATACCACACTTGTCACTGGCCCAATAAGAATTTTGGCCTACAGAAGAATCTTTATGTCAGGTCAGCGCAAAATACAAAGAATGAAATTCGTTTACTTCATTCTGCTGATCCATTGAAACTTGGGCTTGGGTTTTAGGTTTTGACCCAGGTTTTGCCCCAAACCTTGTCACAAGCAACCTGCCACTGGTGGAGCAAAATAGCATTATCAAAGACAATTATTTGACTATGAGTCTATATATAATTTGCAAAAATTTAGCTTTTAAAAAACTGCTCAAATAACTTTTTGGAACGCAGGAACGTAACCTCAAAGAACTGAAATATTTTCATATAAACATTTTCACTGTTTACAGATGCTTTTTTGACTCGACATTCTACCTGCTACATACTTGGGCTATGGTTCAATGTAACTTCAACACTAGGATGACTGTGGTATCAACAACCCTAGGATGACTGTGGTATCACTTTTGATACCAACATTATTTTTTTCATAAAAGGCCTACAACACGCACACATACTTGTAGCACTGTTTATTAAATATAATATCTATGCTTCTTCAACTTTGAGAGGTTTTTCTTCATTCTGAATTGATGAAATAGGCTAATTAGTTTTTAAACAGCTCTTTATTTCGTTGTATTGATACTTTTGATTGAAAATAGTTGTTTTCTAAAATAGCCTACGTTATTCAGATTCGATTCAGATTCGATATATTTTCCCTCAGTGTATGAAATATTCATCATTATTCCTACCCATCATCTAATGATTACCATCCATTTCACTGTGCAGCACCTATTTGCAGTACTTTCATGATTTTTTATGATAGTAAACCAAAGCATGCAAAGAAATACGAGTAGATGCAAAAAAGCAAATTCAATTGCCACTTTAACAGAAATGCATGACATCCTCAATACAAACTACAGTATAAACGCCTACAAGAACATCCTCCAAAATTGCATCGAAAAGTTGTCATTTGTCACAATTTGCTTCACAGCTGCTGCACAACACAAGCACTACTTTGTTACCTGTTGCACAATTTCCACACGTAAACTTGTTGCATGCTCGGCAAAGAGACGATGTTCAATTTCGGCATTTCGGTTGCTGACACTTCTTTCGCTTGTAACAGGACGGATGTATAAGGCGAGTGTCTCCGCAGGGTGAAGGTGATCCTTTTTGCTCCCGAGAAATTCCTGTGAGCTCTTTTATCAAGTGCAAAATGAATGTCCTTCGAGATATCGATGTGTTCGTGGCCTTCCTGTAGACGATCCATGCATTTACAGCAGATATAACCAGGATATTGGCCCACACGGCGAGAGGCCATCGGAAAGACGCGGAGAGGGTGGAATATTGTCTTACCATCTGATCAAGAACATCCACTCCAACTTTATTGTGGTTGTAGAAATTGATGATCGCTGGCTTTCGTTTCTGAGTATCATCACAGGCCATAGAACTGTGCATCGTACTCAAAAGACTCACACATTTATTCCTTTTGCACTGGTAATTGACGACAACATCCTTGCTTTCTTTTTCGAAATAGAAGTCAGAGTTATACAATTCTTTGTCAGATAGCTTCACTTCGTCGGCCAGTTCCCGTCGATTTTTCCGTATCGTTCCAACGATTGTGCTTTTCTTTCCTTTCAAATACATGGCACTTTATAGAGATGTAAAGAAATTGTCACAACATATATTGTATCCTTTGTTTACAACAGGATCGACCAAGCGAGACACCACATCTTCCGCAAGTGTTTTCGTTCCACTTTGCTCACGTTCTTTAGCTCCCAAGTATGGTAAGATGTTCACAACATACTTTGTGTCTGTATCAACCATAACCCAAAATTTCAAGCCGATACTTGTCCGGCTTGTTTGGCATGAATGCTATGAGCCGGCAGCGCGTTTTGAGAGGGAGCAACTGTTCGTCGATCGTCAAAAACATACTTGGAGCGTGCACTTTGCAGCAATTTACACAAAAAGTTCGAAAACTTCGGACACATGAGCAAATTTGTCTTCATTCAATCGAGCCTGTCGAGTGTCCTTCACATCGAATCGTAGATGTGAAAGGATAGTCTTGAAGCGATCACGTGGCAAAATCATTCCAAAAAGTGGGGGACTAAACTCTCTGTTCCACAAAAAAGTACAACGGTGATTTTTTTCGTAAATTCCTACTAAATTCCTCTTGCGTATTGAATGCCAATGAATTTTTCTAACTCACTCAAACTCGAATGAAGATCTTCTGAAGCTGCATGTCTCATGGTGCAAAACTTGAAAGACCTGCTATGAAAATATTGTGAGCTGGAGTTCGGCCTGGTTGTGATGTTGTTGACATTTTGCTCCACTTAGTGCCATCTTTCGCAACCAATTCAGAGGAAGATGAGTGGTCTGCATTGGACATATCCAAGATGTCATCATCGGAAAAATCAGATGAGTCACCATCGCTTCCTGCATCATCACTGTTTTGGTCAGGCACAATTTCTTCGTCCGTGGAATCGTCTTCTCCCGAATCATCAGAGGCTCATTCCACCAGAATGTCGCTCACTTGAGCTGCAGATAATCGTCTTCTTCGCATAGTATAGTCAGACAAAACAAATGATGGACGTATAGCTACAAGCTTTGTTAAAATACTATGACTGAAAATTCAAATTCGCTGTCAATGTGATGAAAATCCAAGATATCGGATAAATCTGTTCTCTAAACGAGAGGTATATATACAACATGCAATCACGTAGATTCAAATCGAACTTTTAATTTCCATAGCTCGCTGTTTTTGATAACATAGTATACACTCTACTTATGATTTCTTTCAAACACTGTTTGAGGATTGGTATCAAAAACGAAACCGCCGTCATTCTAGGTGAAACTGTGTGTAGGCATAGAAATATTCATAGGGTTGAAAAAATCATGGCATTTTATCAATTTAGAAGTGAAAATAGTAGAAGTCATCCAGTGATCACGTGTCACCATTCGATTAAGATCATGAAAATTTCAATTGAAATTGAAATGGTATCAAAATTGATACCATCTTATATCAATATCACAGCAAGATTGTTGTGAAGAAGGACGCCCAAAGAATTCAAGCGATTAGCAAAAGTCACAGACTGACGAAGAAATGACTACTCACATGTTGTATGAACTAACACAAGTAAAAATGCACAAAAAGTATTACATGGCAGTTGAATTTCCAATAGAAAGTTTGAAATCTGAAGCATTATAAATAATGCGATTCATACTCCATATGACTCAATTTATAGAATACTGCACTCATATTTAAAATCGACGAGTTTCATTGAAAGCTGCTACACAAAATGTTTGCAAAACTGGCAATTTCCATAAGTTCAAAAAAACACTTTCCAATATAGGTCATGAATTTAATTTTCCAAGAGAAGAGGGTTAATTGAAGGGTCTTATGAAGAGGGTTAATTAGTGACTGCCGAACAGATATTTGTAGCAGGGATCATCAGAAATTGAAATGTGGATTGACTGATTGCTCACTAATTCCAATTTCAATTAATTGATTGCTCTGTAATTACACTGTCAACTAATTGATTGCTCTGTAATTGCACTGTCAACTAATTGATTGCTCTGTAGTTGCACTGTCAACTAATTGATTGCTCTGTAGTTGCACTGTCAACTAATTGATTGCTCTGTAGTTGCACTGTCAACTAATTGATTGCTCTGTAGTTGCACTGTCAACTAAATGATTGTTCTGTAGTTGCACTGTCAACTAATTGATTGTTCTCATAGAGTTCTCATAGAGAATTCCAGTATCTGGACACTTTTTCCACTACTCGCAAGCTAAGCTTTCCTTTGACAGCAGGATGCGCAGAGCTGGAATCAGGCCGCTTTTTTCGGCGCGGACCCGGCCCGGACCCGCATGTCTGCAACCCGCATCGACTCCAAAATATAAGACCCGGTCCCGGATGAATTTTGTATCTGGACCCGGGTGAGAAGTTTAATCCTTTTGAGCACTTTACCAAAACGATGAAATTTCTTTTCCGAAAATATCAATTCCGTGAATAATGCACTCTCTCTTAGTTGAGTGTATTCGACTTAAAAATCATTCTAGAAATTGTTGATTACATGATCGTGTACTGTGGGGCCAATGTACCGTCTGTAAGTAAATTGATAACCATTGAACATAAGGTGTATTTTCAAACATTCAGTGCATTGTAAATTTTCATTTGTTTTAAATGCGCGCTTGCCTATCACAAATAATTTGGATCTTATTTGATGTGCAGATAGCTGCCATTGTTGCAAGTTGTACTTAGGTTTATAAAAACAGGGAAAGCGAAAGCACTGAAGACATGCAGAGTGAGTGAAGTTTTTATGCCATGGTTTATTTCACCATATTGCTGAAGAACCATGTTGATAGGCCATCAAATGAGTTGATTCAGAGAATTTAAATGATGAAGTGAAGAAGATATTTCTGATTTTAGACATAATAACATCGGCCCGCGTACTAGATATTTCAAGCCTGGACCCGGCCCGGGTGCTTGCAGAACTTTTTAGGCCCGTGGAAGCAAGCACACGCTTCTAAAATCTAGGAATTCATTAATTATGATTCAACAACTATTGCAACAAAAATCAAGACCATCTACGAGGTGTTCAATCTCTGTTTATAGGATTCTTCAATCTAGAGATTGATTCATATTAATTTATTGATTGTTCACGAATGCCAATTTTTATTTATTGATCGATTGTAGCAATTAAATTGATTGGAGCACACTATGCTGTTAAAGTGGTTTCCCACCTTGATTTGTGCTTAACACTGTCCCTGATCTATAGGCTGGTCGTCAGGAGGGCTTCACTCTTTCTCCAATTGCTTTCTCAGACAAGTTTTCATTTTTCTGCGAGAATGGCCTTAGAAGCATGCAGAGGACTGAATCTTATCAGAACCAAATCATAACTTGCATTATCAACCGCTTGAAATTTGTGGGTACACTCGGCACCACTCTTTATCTTAGTGACTTAGTTTGGTAGACGTAAATAGTGTGATATTTAGACGAAATGTGTTACAAAGCTCCGTGCAATGATTTCTTCCGTCTGTACACTTTTTGTCTTTCCATGTCATTGCTTTAACTGTCTCCTCCACATGTGTAGAAACACGGAAATGTCTCTGTGATATCGTCTTGTCGATGTCGTGAGGATTAGGCATCCCAGATGGGAAGTTGATGCGATTTTTTGTCATTGAAATCATCACCTCGTGCGCAAGAAATCATCTCCATTAAGTTACTTTCCTCCCCTGATCTCATCTGTTTTTCTCATGAGACTTGTGCACGATCACAAACAAATTAAAACAATTTGATTGGAAAACGATGACTGTGTTCTGGGAATTCAACGTGATGAGTCTTGCTTGCCGACGACATCTTGTTATCACACAATGAGTGTAACGGTCTCAAAATCTGCGGACTCGAACTAGCACTGCACAACTCGGTCAGCAGCACACGAACACCTATACACTGACAACAATGATGCGCTGTGGTCAAGCGTGTTGTAGCATCGGACGTAATGCATTTGTGCACTCCTAATTATCTTTCTGTAAAATCATGCATTTGTAGCACAATTTCTGATTATCCAACTGAGAAATGATGCTCTTGTGGCACTGATTATCCAACTGAGAAGTCATGCTTTTGTGCCACGATTTCTGATTATCTCACTGAGAAATTAAGCTTCTGTGGCACAATTTCTGATTATCTCACTGAGATATCACGCATTTGGGGTACGATGTTTTCCAGCCAGAACGTATTTGCGCCAAAAGAATCAAACACCTGCACCACGGAAATTCATGCTCTTGCGCCACTCTACTTGTAAAATCTGTCGGATTACATAACAGTTTCTTACATTGCTTATATTAGATTTCAGATTTGTTCAAATGCTAAAAGGATTAACACAATTTTAAATGAAAACAAATCCAAATTTCGCTTTTGTAAGTTGATGCTATGTCAATCTGCCAATTTTCGGTACGATGCGTGCCATTGATTCACAACTCGGCCATCAATAGCACCTTCAGCTGTCATAATTTAATAATACATGTATATCAACAATCGTATTACTTAACAAATGGTCTTACTTTTGATAAGTAAGAGAATACACTCAGCGTAAATGCGTGATTTCTTGTAGTGGGATTGCTAAGTGGCGCGAATGCAAAGGTCCCTCGGCATCAGTATAGAGAACAGTCCTGCTACAAATTGCAAGACAGTCCGGTCCCCAACACAAGTTTCTGCAGGTAGCTAGGAACGATGAGACTTTCAACCGATGGCTGCGACGAATCTGCACGTTTGCTGAGTTCTACCCGATTCATCCTCTTGTCAGACAGGATCAAGGAAAACAGATGCAAATCTAATGAGAAGCATATTGATGCTTCCGGCAAAAATGAGATTATTTTGTGTTTTCTCTGAAGAACTGTGTTTGGAGTCGCAGTTTTTTCTTCCAGGCATGAAAACCTTTATCTAAGAAGCCAACGGCACTGAAATTTAGTCTGTATGACATTTTTGCCAATTTCGGTCACATTTATACACATTCAAACTTACATCACCAATCAAGGCATAATAGTAACACATTCACATGATCGGAAGTGACTTGTAGACATTCCATGCCAAAATTTGTGGATCTAGACTTAGTACTTTTCACTTAATCAGCGAAAGAAAGATCATTAAAAATCTCATTTTTACCTAAAGCATCAATCTGCGTCCTATTGGGTTTACAATCATGTTTTTCTGTGATCCTGTCTGACAAGAAGAAGAACCGGGTTGAACCCGGCAGACGCGCAGATTTTTAGAAGGCATAGGATATAAGCCTACACCACTTTGTGAAAGTCTCATTGTTGACCGCGTCCCCTGCAGAAGCTCGTTCCGACTGCCGGATTAATAGTTTCAAGAATGGGGTCATTTTCTTATAGAAAAATTTGCTTATTGACGTCAAAATCTATAAAAATTTAGTTGTAGAGGCTTCTTGAATCTTCTAGTTGATTTTTCTGAAATGCTGTGACTGACGTCAGGCCTCAGCCTTACAGCATATTGCGGTTCAGATATTTGAATTGCAATATTACATTCTGTATCATCATAGTTTCATTTCTAATCATAGCATTGTGTAACTAATCTTAGTTATTAGTCATTAGCTAATCTTATATTAGCATTGTATTTCTAATCATAGCAACATAGTGTAGCATTTTGAGATTTTCTCATCCTTCATCTGCCATCAAAGTGATTCAGTGAGACATTAGAACATTAGTGATAGTCATTCCTCACTCATTCTTACTTTTCTTCATGTACTTATATCTTTTATTTTGGGTAATTTCATTCCTGGATACAAAGCCTTGAATTTTGAGAGAAAGAGAGAGAGAGTGAATGTGAGAGATTGAGAGAGGAGAGTGAACGAGTGATTGAGTGAGTGACTGAGAGAGAGAAGGAGAGAGGTGAGTGAGTGAGAGAATGAGAGAGAGGGAGGGCAGAGTGAGTGAGTGAGAGAGGAGAGTGAGTGAGTGAGTGAGTGTGTGAGAGAGAGAGAGAGAGAGGAGAGTGTGCGAGTGAGAGAGAGAGAGAGAGAGAGAGAGAGAGGAGAGTGTGCGAGTGAGAGAAGGAGAGAGGTGAGTGAGTGAGAGAGGAGAGTGAGCGAGTGAGAGAGAAAGAGAGAGAGAGAGAAGGAGAGAGGAGAGTGAGTGAGTGAGACATAGAGAGGGCAGAGTTAGTGAGAGAGAGAGAGAGAGAGGAGAGTGTGTGTGAGAGAGAGAGAAGAGAAAGACGGAAGCTGAAGAAAAACAATAAATCCGCAGCTTGGTTGAATCCGGGGGTAAATCCAATTTATTCCACAACATTTCTGTCTTTTCAACTTTGGGTCTCAGATTTCCGTGAAAATTTGCATATATACTCATTTTTTTACGCTGAACACGAAAATCTTAGCGGCGACCACACCAAATAAAAACTTTCCATAGAAATCTAGCACTTTTAAAAAGCCATTTTTTCTACATCTCGGTCAGAGGACAAATTGATCTCGGTCAGATAGATGTCGAATGGGAAACTCTTCGGCTTCTGCATTTGGGTTGCTGATGAAACTGGGAACTTAGGATGAATGCTTGCATGCGGAAAGCGAAGTGACCAAAATGTAACGTGTTACATATAATGTCCGTTGACCGTGACCTACCTTGTCCTCTGACCGAGATTTTTAAGGTCTCGGTCAGAGGACAAATTGATGTCGAACAGGAAACTCTTCGGTTTCAGCATTTGGGTTCATAAGACTGCGGGAACTTAGGACGAATACTTGAACGCGTAAAACGAAGTGATCTAAATGCAACTGCATACATTATCATGTCTTTAGACCGAGACCCTTGTACTCTGACCGAGATCTTCAATTTCAACGTTGTCCTCTGACCGAGATTTTTTAGGGTCTCGGTCAGAGGACATTTTCGCGGTTTTTGGAGATTTTGAGAGGGTTAATTGATATAAATAAAAAATTTCTTTTGCATAGATGTTAAGAGCATGGATCCCTCTGTTGTGAAATTTCATCGATTCCTGACAAAATTTCTGGTTTCAGCATCCTTATGAAATTTTTGGGAATATTCGAATTCTCTGTTCGAAAAAACGGATAAAAATATTTTTAAATCAATATTGCTCACTTGTAACGGCATCAAACTGAATTTTCTTTACGGATTTATAAACTAGCACACTAGAGGATTCGTTTGGTGCAAAACGTTTAATGGAAGAATCAATATTCTTCGAGAAAAGGTGCCTCGGTCAGAGGACAGAAAACGTCTCGGTCAGAGGACATTTTTTTCATTGGACAATGGAAACCCAGTAAAAAATTCAATGATTAATATTGATTATAACATTTAAAATTAGACTGTCTTAAAGAGCTGATCTTCTTCTTTCAGATGATATAAATATTAGTGGGTGTATTTGAATGTAGCTGATCGAAAATCCGTGTTGAAGTGAGAGTACTGCAACTTTGGACATGCCTTTTTGGTCTTTTTTCGGCAAAAAACGGCAACTAGTGAAGAAGGTCTTGGCTTTGTGACTTTTTAAAAACCATGCCATAATAGATGAGATCTTTACGGTTCGATTAAAAAAAACTATTGAAATCGGTTCAGAAATATGGATTTTACAAATCAAAGACACATTTTCGTCAAATGTTGTGGAATAAATTGGATTTACCCATGGACGGATCAATCAATATTTGTCTCAAGTTCTGCCTCCTTCCATTTTCAATCGTTCCGTGTACTTTGCATCATGGTACTAGTTCCTGTGGTGATTATCAAATTCATCCGATCCTGAACTGCAGATTATCTGAAACTCATTCCCTGACGATTTGTCAATCACGAAGAACATGATGAACTTGTAGCTCACTTGTCATCATGCGTCATCTCGGGATCACCGCTAATGTTTGTCACTCAACATAGGACCTTGTTCCCTTCTTACTTAAATATTTGATCAATGAATGGAATCGCTTACAATTTCAATAACGTGATCAATACACTAAAAAGGGAATCATTGAGCAAATACAGGAAAATGTCAAATGCATTTAGTTTTTAATCAGTTCAAGCAGTGAGAATTTCGTTTATTACGATTATTAGACTTTTATACTTGTTATTTGACTGCTACTTAACCGACATTTCAACTTGATGATTTGAACAGCAATAGTAGTATAAAAAATATTGTTTGGAGGTCTGATGACCGGTGAATCGAACAGAAGTTTCAATATAATTACTACTGATAAAATTGCGAAAATTCAGAAATGGAAAGGCACAGGTTAAATCGTTAAGATTGAACAATACTTGCATCAATTAAGTTTCACTACTTCCCAACACAACATTGTCTTGCTTGGGATGCCGTGGTCTGAAACAGCTTTACAGTATGTATCATGCGACACACGCATTCAAGGAAGGCTGCCCATCGCATCGAATCATGCGACACAGGCATCGAATCATGTGACACAGGCATCGAATCATGCGACACAGGCATCGAATCATGTGACACAGGCATCGAATCATGTGACACAGCCATCGAATCATGTGACACAGCCATCGAATCATGCGACACAGCCATCGAATCATGCGACACAGGCATCGAATCATGCGACACAGGCATCGAATCATGTGACACAGGCATCGAATCATGTGACACAGGCATCGAATCATGTGACACAGGCATCGAATCATGCGACACAGGCATCGAATCATGCGACACAGGCATCGAATCATGTGACACAGTCATCGAATCATGCGACACAGGCATCGAATCATGTGACACAGGCATCCAATCATGTGACACAGGCATCGAATCATGCGACACAAACATTCAAGGAAGCCTTTTATCGCATCGAAAGGCAAGGGGTTCCAACTACACTGCAAATTCTAACCAGTCAAATAGCAGATAATTTTATCAGCCAAAATGATCAGACAATGGCAATCTAAAGTATGAGACAAGAGGGGCAGCAAAAGTGGCTGCTCAGAGCAAAAAGAATCAGACAATTAGCAGATAGAATATCAGACAATGCTTTCTAAAGTTTTGTCTCTGAAACGGTTCAACACCAGCGAATTATATTTAAAGCCACCACATTCGCTCTGCCACACCACAGAGAGCCTCACTCACTCTCACTGGCACTCTTACATGCTTGTCATGAACTACTCTGATGCCTAGTTAGTTATCTTTCGTTCAGTACATTTTCGCTGCCAACACATAATTCGTTCATATGTGCATTTATATAGCCACACAGAATACGCCTACTAATTATGAAAGTTCGATATCTTTGATTTTCTGGTCAGGAGGGTATAGAAGGTTATAAGGAAATATATTGTTAGATTCCTCTGAGCAGGCATAGACAACATATATTATTTCCTATGCCTGTACTTTTTACATTGCCCACACAATCCAATCAAATGTTGATTTGTTGGAGAAAAATAGAATACTTCCTATGAAAATCGATATCAATGATTTCCTGGCAAGAAGGGCATAGAAGACTTTAAAGATATGCATTTTCAAACACCACTAGCCAAGCCGTATCGAAGCACACCACTACTTTTGGCTGCACTTTTTTCACTTCTCAAGCGGCTTCCCGACAGGTGTGTTAGGGAAGTATACGAGGGGTGATTGAAAAGTTCGCGGCCCGATATAGAAAAAGCATATTTCGCATACGATACATATTTATTTTTCGACATAATCGCCCCTACAATCAACGCACTTAGCCCAACGGTGCTGCAATGCGCGGATCCCTTGCTCATAGAAGTGTGAGTCTTTGGAGTCCAGATACTCCTCAACAGCCTCCATGACGTCACTGTTGGATGCGAAATGCTGACCACTGAGCTCCAATTTCTTTTTTGGGAAGAGATGAAAGTCCGATGGTGCCAGATCAGGAGAATAGGGTGGATGGGAAATGATGTCAAACCCACAACCTTGGATGGCAGACATGGCGGTAGCGGAGGTGTGAGCAGGCGCATTGTCTTGATGGAAGAGCACGCCTTTCGTGAGCTTCCCTCTCCGCTTGATCTTGATCTGCACTCGTAACTGCTGCAACAAATGAGCGTAGTACTCGCCAGTAATTGTCCGACCAGTCTCTAGGAAGTCCAACAACAAAACTCCCTTCAAATCCCAAAAAATGGAGGCCATGACCTTTCCCGCGGACCTGGTGACCTTGTCTTTCCGCGGAGTTGGTGATCCTGGGTGCTTCCATTGTTTCGATTGTTCTTTCGACTCTGGCTGATAGTGGTGAACCCAAGTCTCATCCATCGTAATGAACCGGTCCATGAAATTTTCAGGATCTCTTACGAACAGCGCCAGGTTGTCCCTTGAGATGAGAAAGAGGGCTCGTTTGTTCTCTGGTGTGAGCAGTCGTGGCACCCATTGAGTGGAAACTTTGTTCATGCCAAGTTCATGATGGATGATGTTATGGACACGATCTTGTGAAATCTTCAGTTCGAAGGCAATCTTTCGCTCGGTTGTACGGCGATCATCAAGAATAATCTTTTGAACATGATCGATCACATCTTCTGTGCTCACTGTCACTGGTCTTCCACAACGGGGATCATCTTCCAAGCTCTCTCTTCCTTGCTTAAATTCTGAAGCCCACTTCTTGACTGTGGTGTAGGACGGAGCTTTCTCACCAAGTGTTCCAACCATATCATCATGAATCTCCTTTGGTGTGAGTCCTTTCAAGCCGAGATAACGAATGACAGCTCGATTTGAAACTTGAAACGTGATCCATCTTACGCAACACTTATCTGATTAACTGACTGATAAGTTAGTAACTGAAGTTAAGTAGCTGTGGTTTACCAACAGTTCACCGGATCGACTGATCACTCGTCATGCGCCGTCAGCACATTCCATTGTATCAATCCACATGTGCATAATGGCCTGGCTTTATGCTTTCTATGTCAGGCCGCGAACTTATCAATCACCCCTCGTATCTACCTTTAAAAGTTGCAAAAAACATTGTCAGAACTGAACGAAAATATGGTATCAATGTGTCACGTGTATCCAGAACTGCTTTTGGTCTAAAAAAGAACTTTACCTGTTTTAAGCATTGTAAATTCATACAATTAAAAATTATCAAGGATGCTATTCAATTTTTATATAAGTGCAAGTAGTATGATATGCAGTAAACGCAATGATACAATTTAGTCCGAGCGATGAGACAAAAACCCATTGATAAACAGGAAATTTGTCTGATCAGTGGTTGTTTACAGTTTACAATGCAGACTGTACACATGCCACATTACCATGATTTTGAAATTTCCTACACTCATCTAACTTATTTATGAATTCATATACAAACTGTGTAGCCTTAAAATGTCGCCTTCCTCTCATTGTTTGACGTCTCAGAAAATCAAATTTCGGAAATTTTAATTAATTCTATGGATGTTAGGAAACAGACAGCAAAGTGTCAAGTAGGTTCATCGAATGACTCGTCTCACAAAGTTATCAACATAACGACATTGTTTTTCCGAATACTTCAAATAGCGACAAAGCCGGAAACTATTGACGCCTTCGATAAAACTGACCAGACAGTTTTCCTTCGATTTCAAAGTCGGGTAATTTTCTCCTGAAGTCATGCTTTGATTGTCCATTGATTTCGTCTTCAGCTTGTCAACAGAAACAAAACGTTGCTATCTGCTTTGTCAGCATCTGCAGTTTTCTCATGGATTCTCACAACATTTTCAAAAGAGATCTATGAAGCAGAATTCTTCAACTTGAAATTCTGCTACTGCGGCTGAAGGCGTTAAAGACAAGAGTTTTGGAACAATTAAACGTTGAAATACTTTGAAAAGTTCGTCCCTTTTAGTGCTTCTGTCTTGTATTATTCAGAGTTTTATGAATAAAAATCAGTCATACGCTAGAGTAAATTTACTCACTGGAGTAATGACTTTTTGTGAAGCTTTATCAACAAATATTTTAATAATGTCTGAAAAACAAACTGTACACGAAACAAATTTTGTAATCAAAAAGGAAAAGGAATAATTGAAAGTGTGCTCTTTGGAACACAATCAAATACCAATTAATTAAACAATAACCTCACAAAGTGAGTGAGTTCAGAAAATATGATATAGAAAAGACATTTTTGTAATTAGGAAATACACATTCCCAGGCTTGCCATTAGGATTGGGATCTCAATAGCTATTGGGATTGGGTTGAGATTGGGCTACCAAAAATTCACCCCAATCCCAATAAATCCCAATAGATCCCAATAAGCCCTCTCCCAACAAAATATACATGTAATCTATGACATTATTCAGTACGTCACAAATGTTTTCGGGTTGTGCAGAGCAGTTGATCTTGCTGTATCTGACTTTGCCTCTCCCGAATTCGAACATTGAGAGTTCTTAGTGTGATTCACACAAATTGATACAATTTGCTTTAACCCTATGCTATGGCTCTAACTTCCCTAGTTGCAAAAATAGTGCTACTAAAAAATGTAGCAGTTATGTAATAGGCTCATACAATTCGCCTGTACGTTGTCATGCGCTTCGCCGCTTCTGTAATTAAGCTATGCATTGCAAGCTATTCAGGCCTATTTAACCGTATAAGCCGCTGTCTATGCCTGTTGCCTACTGCGTGTATGAGCCCGTGTAGCGAGCTTATTGACACCGTATTATCCGATATAGGCTTAATTAATACCAAGTGTGTTTGTAGTTCATACGTATATATTAGCTATACACGTAGGCTCCTATGGGCTCTTGGGTGAAGCAGTCTCGGTGCAAAATTTAGCCATACAGTACGCCTATTATACATTATTGTGCAAAATCAATTAAAGCCCATATTACTATTAAGGTCATTCTGTTTCTAGGCCTGCGACCGTGGACTTCGTCAATTCAAAAAGTATCACATATGGCAAGCCTAGGCGGTAAGCCCGATGCAGCTTGGGGTCACATTGCGTGCGATTTTAGCTCTGAAGCAGGCTATTGGGAGTTCTATTGGGATTGGGTTCTCAATGGAAATTCTCATTTGGATTGGGCTGGAGATTCATCCCTACTATCGTCCTGACTATTCGATGTTAAATTTCTTGGATTTCAAGTAGACATGTGGAGTTTTGACCTTTCAATGGGCCAAATCCGAATTTGGGTGAAAAGTCTGAAAATGCGAAAGTTTGATGCGGCAGGTTAGTCGACTCTGTGGTACTTCTATTCTTCCATCCCCCACATTTTTGCTGTTGACACCTCCCTTGAGTGTTGCATCGTCAGCGATCTTCTCTTACTCCGAAGTGCAGTCTGCTGACGTCACAAAAGAGTGTGCAAAATTCCTCTGGTTTGTAGAAAATTCCCAGCACGTGTTATGCTGTTAACTGTAGCTGCAGTAAGACAAAAATCTCGCGAAGTTGATGATCATAACACAGCTGTATCTTGTATTCTAACTGAGCATTCAAACGACCAATTCCTCATCCCTGGGGTCAAGTAAGACTTCTCAGTGGTGTTGTGGATGATCGTTTTCAAATAAACTAAAGTCAAAAGTCACGAGAAGCTTGCTGGAAAGTCAAAGCAAAAATCTAAAGATGAAATACGATAAGCGTGAGTTAGGCCTTATGAAAATGAGAAACTGTCTCTGACCTTTTATGAATAATAATGTCTACAATACAGCTAGGAAGCAAATGACGTGCAGTATAATAAACTGTATTACTCTTTAGAAAGTAAGTGACATTTTCCTTTTCTCATCTGAATATCTTCATTACCTGATCGAAAGTCATCGCATTCTTGTTTTGTAGGCCGATGTCCGACATTCATAGAAAGATAACCGTTTCGAGATGGTACTTTTACGCTACAAGACTTCTCTATAAATTATTCAAATGGCAATTTCAATGCCCATGTTGAACAAAAGCTTTCCGCTCTCCCATCTGGAATCGGGAAATCCCTAGGATACAGCTGTCAATCAATTGTTGCAAGAGATTAAGTAACACAGATTGTCTGTGAAGACGATAAAGGTGACAACTGAAAGTACTCTTAATACCAAGAGAATGATATGATATAATGACACCACAGTCTTCTGCAGCAGAATTGCAAATAGAATGTAGCATTTATATTGCCAGCAAGTGAGTCATCACGAATTGGCTATTGATAAAGAAATCATAGAGATTTGAAGGAATGACGCCAGGTCCTTCGTCATCCTCAAGAAACCATTTTTCCATTTTTAGTGAATTACAGTGATAGAAATTCACACGGATTTTGATTGAAGAACAGCGCTGAGATTAATCGAAGCATCACATCAACAGCTACATGCACAATACTCTTGAAGAAGTGAGACAGTAATGGCAGCTAGAAGGGCTACCGATTTTAATACATGCTGCAAGGCCATAATTTTTTCTATGATTTTTATGGGAATTTGCACTGCATCGAAGCCTGTTCAGACACTCCGCTCGCTTTTAGTAAAAAAGAGACCTGAGCCTGCTCAACAACTTGGTGTGGTTCACTCTTTCGAGTGTTCGGATTGTGATTGGCGGTAGGTGAAACACAAAACCCTGCTGAAGAGAGGACAAAAGAACACAAACGTGCGGTTCGTAACGTCGACGTTGTCAAGAAAGAAGTTGATAAACACAAACTTGCTCGAGCTCCACCACCGAGTTGATTTTGACAGTTTGCAGGTAATCGATCGTGAGGAAAACTGGCGGAAGAGGTTCACCAAGGATGCTCTGTGGACAAGACGCCTCGGCAGCCAGATCCGAACCAAGTGTGATGTCAGTGCCGCTGGGAAAAAGTGTTTTAGGATTTCTCTTTCTCTTCTTCTGATTTTTTCTTTTACCCTTTATGATGCAAATTTATAGGTTGCACTACGAGCGATTGCACGAGCGCGAAGCGCGAGTTTAAATCGAGAATGGTGTATGATTTTGACGACATACACCATAATTATAATCATTATAATTAATATGTCATTATTATTAATATGTCATAATGACATTCATAAGATATGTCATCACCTGCCCCGGTTGTCAAAATTATTATATTGTAGAAACTGGGACAGTCTTAAGAACCAGAGTAAGGGTTCACAAACAATAAATTTTGAATGCCAATTATAGACAAATGAAATTAAGTGAACATCTAGAAAGGTGTGGTAGGGGCAACATGTCAATTTTTCGCTTTTACAAGCTTTTTTGAACGTAAAAATAAAATTGAACGTAAATGTAAAGAAAAATATTTTATCGATCGCTTTCATCCAAAATAAAATTCATGAATCACTTTTTTTGCGCTTCCTATTAATTCATTCACTTTCAATATGAGATGCCTTTTATATTAGTTCGCATATCTGTTCTTCCATACTTAAATTTATGTTTCAATCTAATACATCAATTAGATATCGTTGATGTATTTTAGCATAGAAAACTATGACAAAGTTATTTTTCTATTTACTATATATGTGCATGTCCCACTATGTAAATGACCACACAACTTCCATATCTATGATGAATGTATATTTGAAATTATGATGATCTTACAATTTGTTTCACTTTGCACCTGAAGAATAAAGAAAGTGCTTGTGCATTCCATGTGTTTTCACTTCAATTATTTCAATATGTATATATATAATAAATTAATACATATCACTTGTATCAAATTTGCTACTATTAGTTGATGTAATATTAATATATGCATTGTATAATAAATGCAATGAATATCTAAAGAGCATGACAACTATTAAGTCAATACAAGACACCAACATCACTGATTCATCGATTGCATCGAACCAAAGTCCGCGGTGGAGACGAACTTCATTGCCACGGTGACGGTTACTGGGTCAGGTGAGTGTGGTCGGGGAATCAAGGATTTTGATGTCTTGTATTGACTTAATAGTTGTCATTCTCCATAGATATTCAATGTACTACGACAAACCTTTGTTGTCAATAGGCCTATATGCAATATATGTAATTACATATTATCATGCATATGAGATAAATAAATGGTCAAGATTCCCCTCCCCGAAAATATATCCTGTGTACGCCCATGATTGCTGTCCTGATTACATGTACGCTTATCTGTTTATTGCGATATTATCTCATTGACAACAGCATTAGCGACACGGCTTGACTGCTGCACGTAGATAATGTGCGGGCAAGTACTGTGGCTTGTGCCATTCAGTTAGTATCTTTTACTGTTATCTATCATTTATCTCTATTATTTACACTAAACTATGCATTTAGGACAATACAGCTAATTATATCTTCGACCGCATATCTCTGGTAGCAAACATCCGGTGCAATGAGTAAACTGTCCGATTTACGTTGCTGGTAGGCCTACTGAACACCTGCACTGAAGACGGAAGTTATCTCTCCAAAATGCTGAATTTCAAAGTTCAAATTCAATATAGTCAACATCTCGCTACATTTTCAGAAACAAAGCCGTTTGATCGGTGGGTTTTCGGGTTATTAATTGAAGTGCGCATGACTTGATGTTTTATGACATGGAGCATCGCATCGGTCAGGACGCAAGTATATACAGCAGTCCTGAATTAACCATACCCCGAGTCATAGGAGAGGAATTGGGAATCGAACATAACTGCTTGCACTTACCGTTGCTTTCATCAATCTTGTAATAGGCACAGTAACTGCGTATCAACTAATTCAAGTCATTCGGCCTATCGGCTACCGTTCGCAAACTACCTGGTGCTAGCAAATCTACATGTAGTGAAGCCTGAGAGCGTTCAGGGCTAGGCTCAGTAATGATGCTGTTGTGCACATTGAATGTAAATCTGGCACTAACATTCTTATCACTTAACTTATATGCTTTCTATACGGATATTACTGTACATGCATTTTTTGATAGGGCTACTTGACAGCATGTACTGTAAGCTTATCATTCGTGGAAACTGTTCGAACATGCATACTTGATGCTACTGTGTAAAATCATGCATTTCTACTAAATGTGGGAGCTCCTAGTCAAAGCAAACACCCAAGAGGGGATCAAAATAAGCTGGATAGGTTAACTATTCAATTCTCGGCTGGAAACAGAGCCTGTTGTCCGCCGGAGTCTTGTAAGTGGGTTGAATCACGGACCTCTAGCATCTAGTCCATGGTTATGTCAATTCATTCCATCCAAGTTTAGTCAGTGAATGTCTATCGCATGAAAGTGGTTGTTTTCGAATTTCAATTACAATCAATAATGATTCGCCTCTTGTATCTATGTGAAACTATTCAATATTCATTCTATTACAAAACTATATCACTTCAGCTGAACTATTTGCTTATCTTTGATGTTCATTTGCATAGACAACTTCAAGCGACAATCAATTTATTACATATTCACTTTGCAATAAGTTCAGCCATGCGCTTCACACAGGAACTGTAATCAATGATCATATAATGTTCTCGAGCTGCATCTGCGCATCTGCGCAATTAGCGCCAACTGTATTCATCTTTCTGTTCGATAACTGTTTATCTGAAAATTTGATAATTGCAGTTCACATGCTCATTAAATTAAGTTAATTTTATGCTATTTCCGCGAATTGACTATAAAATTGATATCATGTCCTATAACTCTGTTTGTTCGTTTTTTCGTCTGAGTAAATTTGTTATTAATCCAAATTGACTTGATTGACAGAGTTATTACTACTGAACCCTTGATCGTGAAATCAAGTCACGCCGTTTTTTGATCCATTAATAATTAACATTAATTTGACCCATTAATGTCATCCTCCTGTGAGCCTCCATGACTTACTAGAACCTGGACAAATAATTAATTTCACTAAAGTCAAATTGGAAAATATCATCTTCCCAGTGTTAAATTTTTCAAGTACGTGCACATCAGTATCCGCTTAGGAGAATAAATATCTGAAACCCACTTGAAGAACAGATTAAAATGGGCTGCAGAAATAATTGGGGAAATCATCTGATTGCAGTTTACTAAAGAAACAGTTCACATCTGCAGTAAACAATAAAACAAAACAACTACTTTTCATAATTAACTTATGGTGAATTCATGCCTAATGCCCTTCTGTAGGAACATCCTACCGTCATCAGGGAAATAGTCTAGTAACTGAGAAATACATGCATGCAACTTTCTACATAAGATATTCAAAATTATAGAACTATTCTATTGAAAATCTAAAGCTATGACAAGCAAAAACTATGATAACAACTCAAAACACATTGATATATATACATGCAGTGTTGAATTTGAGCTTGATAGCAGTAGGGGGGAAGTTTTTGGGTCAACGTCGTATGTAAAGCCGGAAATAGGGTGATCAAAAGGAAGAGGACATCAATTCTTAGAGTACCACTCTCATCCTCGCATTTAGAACGCCCGCGAATAATTTTGAAAACAGTTGAACCATAAATGGAATAAGGAGGAGATAGGCATATTTGATGCTTGAAAGGCACTCTCCAATGCATGCATTTGGTGCTACCCGCATTGTTTAAATAATGCTTCAAATAAGGTGCGTAGATGCCCTTGCGAATCAGAAATGTATGGTAGTTCTACGCATGTGATGATTACAATAAATATTCCTCAGATGATCATTCTGTAATTTATTGCAATTAGACCTATTATGAATTCACAAAGTTAGTGATATGGCCCTGAGGCCGATTCCTCCACGTACCCGGTTCCATAATATAAAGGGTTCAAAAGAAAAGATTCTTCGGGTACTTCCAAGCGATTATTATTGCGTGTGCGACGTTTCGCCCCAAAGGCTTAATCATGCATGAATGAAGATGTACAGCGCAACATTCACATCATACGACCGAAGAAAATCGATAAAGAAAATTATCACGTGAGCACATGTTAAGGTTAAAAAATTTTACTGATAACAAAGATTAAATAAAAGTACTATGAAAATTAAGAAAATCTTGAGGCGGATGTGCAAAAGTTCATATGGTTGAAAGATTCTTGTCTGCTCATAGCTTGCTTACCAGCATCCTTGATGCATCTGCTTTCCAAGCTCCTTCTCTTCACATAACCTTTCAGATTTCGGTGCACGATCTCCCATTCAATATTCATTGAATGTCCTTTATGGTCAGAAACCCACATTTCGAATACAGATCACTTTGTACAATGGTTGGCATCCTTGAAGCCAGATCCTACGAAAACGTTCAGTCAAGCATCTCTGGATGTTGTCAATCTCTACGGTAGTGTGCCTAGGACAGATGCAAACGGAGAACCTGGTATCTTCACAGTATTGAGACAATTCGTTTCGCGACATTCACACAGAAATGAGATTTTGAGTACTATGGACATCAATCATGTCATGACGCTAGTTTCAGTGGCTTTGGAAAATGATTTCGTTCTTATGAATGGTACTAATAAAAATGATGGCCTCTCGATGGGAAATTCCATAGCCCCTCAGTTGGCTATAATTTACATGGATTTTGTGGAAAGAAGTATTTTCAGTCAATTACCCCCTGACACTATATGGAAACGGTATATTGATGACGTTTGGACTGTCTGGCCAGCAGAGATCTCCTCTACGGAACTGTTGAGCACGTGCAACTCCGTCTCCAAAGCCATACAATTTACCATAGACCAACCGAGAACCAGCGGCTATCTTCCCTTTCTCGACTGTGAAATACAGCGAAATTTTGACAATACGTTCTCCTCGAGACTTTACACGAAGGAGATAAACAGTGGCTGCATTTTCCCTTGGAATGCGGGAGGACCTATTTCTCAAAAACGTGGAATATTGATCGGGGAACTAATTCGAGCAGAGAGACGGTCCACAACCGAAGCAAACCGTCATTATTCCATCGATTTGATTTTTAACAAATTCGTGAGAAATGGATATCCATTGCCATTTATCAAAAAGACATACAGAAAGCTAAGATCTAGAGACAAGGCTAAATCGAAGAAGGATTAAGAAAAGAAAATCTTCATGAAAATCCCCTTCATTAATGAAGTCTTGAAACGGAAGATATCCAGCTTGATGAAAAGAACAGGTGAATCTCGAAATCATTTGTCATCTTTCTGAACAAAGAAGTTAATTATTGATGATTAGACTTAAGTTTACGAAGAGTCGTGAGGCTTACATCTGTCAATGTTGCTCATATTCACAAAAATAATAAATTGATGCTGAATCAATCTGGATGAGGCAATGTAAAGTCGATCTATCGGAAATATTCTTCCCCCTCAGGGAAAGAAGGTGTATCTTCAGTGCCAGGGATGAGACGAGGCAGTGAAGGGGAACTTCCCCACTTCCCTCCCCTCAAATCCAACACTTTATGCAGGTGAAAGAGGAAGAGAAGAAAAGGGAATTAGAAAACAAAGAAAAAATGAAGAGCCACACTCGGACAGTTGCCTATTAAAAATTGGCGACCTCATCTTTATGAAGACGGCCTCCGCAATACGCACAAATGAAGTCCTATAGAGTATAGTGACATCGTTCATGATGCTTCGTCTGTTGTATGCATTACTCTCAAAGATGGAACCAGCTCTTGAAATCTCCTACCAGACGTCGTGTTGTCTCACCGATGCATGTGGCCTTCCTACAGCAAGGACGTGGCCATGAATTCAATATGTTAATTATGAAAAGTAGTTTTTTGTTTTATTATTTGCTACAAAGATCTATAGTGAGCTTCTTACTCGAAAATTCATATCTGGTTCCGAAATAAGAACAAATAGCTTCTTATATACCCCGTACACGCTTCAAATACACGCAAAAATTGAGGAAAATAGAAAGAAAGATGAAAAAATGAACAGGAAGGAGAATAATCAAAACCTTAACTCTTCGTCCAATGCCCTATTGCTTGTGCTCTCTTTAGTAGATTTTCACGAGTAGCTAACTATTTGGAAGAATTTGGCAATACGAGTACACTAAAAATCTTTTGGAATCTGCACATTCATCAACTTAATAAAGCGCAGTAGTGCATCTGAATTTGAAACTTCTTGTAAACATTTTGTATATAACTTTTAATGAACCCATTGATTTCGATATGAATTCAATTCTGTTTCGGTAAGAGTGCATAAAATCATGTCATGATCATGTGTAATATCATAGATATCAAATGAGGTCATATTAAGGAAGGTTGTCCAAAATACTGTTCAGCAATGGCAATTACCGGTATAAATAGTATGCCTTGTTCCTATTTTGGGCTCCTTCAAGCTATCTTCTCTCCTTGTAATCTCATTTTAAGGCATTTAACATACACCTGTAGAACATCACAACATCACATGGAACAGTAACCTTAGAAAGGACATCTGCTACAAGTACACATGCTTGAGTTGTATTCTACACTGTTAGACAAAATGGTTCGTATAATAAGGCTTCGAAATTTATCAGACAAATTTTCTGAATTACATATTCTCTGTAAATGATGCGTCCAGATATGACAGGAAAATAATCAGTTATATCGTGTAATGTAGGAAAAATATTGCCAGAAAGATGCGCTTCCGCATATGGATATGGTCCGTATTTAAATAGCACAAACAAAACTCCGAAGTAACAAATGCAGTCCACATTCTGGATGGGCACGTATTGAAGTATAGAAGAGAAAACGAGTCCGATGAACTCATGGGTGCCAAAATACCTCTTCTTAAAATTGATATGACAGGCTAAGTCTAACTCATTTTATCAAGGATGAAATAGTTATTTATCGAATGATTGTGAGAATTGGAAACTCTTTAGAAAAATAGAACATTAACATTTTCTTTGGCAATTTTAGTTGCAAACATTTTACAATGCATTTAATTTTTGTTAATTGACAAATCAACTGAGGAGCGAGGAATTGTAAGACAAATTGTCCTTGTAGCAAATATGTGGAAGGTGATGAATGCGTTTATACGGTGTGGGTTTAGGCATCTGAGGGTAAGTAGAAAATAGTAGGACCATTTAACTGACCCATAAAGCTTCAATCCTTTTCCCATTGGATTAGCATGTGTTTATTCTTGATCGTGTCTGACAAGAAGAGTGCCAGGTAGAGCTCGGCAGACGCACAGATTCATAGCAGACATGCACTGTTAGCTCTAGGGCACGAAATTTCGCTTGAATTAGGCACGAAATATAGGCATCAATTCAAACCAACACAGGGCACGAAGGTCATGGGGCCGAGTTCGTGCCCATTGATTTTTTCTTCGATTTCATTGGATTAACAAATAATTGGTTCGGTGCCTATAGTGCCTAGTGGCGCCTACTGGTGCCTCGAGGCAGTAGAAAGGCGCTAACTAGGCGCTGACTGGCACGAAATTTCGGCTTCGTGCCTAAGTTAGTGCCCTACAGTTTACAGTGTGGGTGCACATCATTCACTGAAAGTCTCTTTTTCGGCCTCGTTGCCTGCAGAAACTCGCTCTGACTGCCGAACTATGAAATGAAAGGACGACCTCTTCATAAGTGATGTAGCCAACAGCGTAACCAAGCGATCAAGGCTTGGGTCCACCATTGACCCTCCCACATTAATAAAGCATTTGTGAGAATCAATCCAATTACTACAGAATTTTCGAAGGAATGTTGTACACCATTGCGTATACATGAAGCTAGGAATGTACTGCGACAGACCTTTGTTGTCAATCTAGTGTGTGACGTAGTCGCATGACATGCTAATATGCTGTCTCGCTACAATATGAATGCCGGTAGCGCTCTGTCAAATAGGTCAGACAATAAGCTGTCGATAGCACTTGGAGATGACTTCTGCTTCACTCGCATTCCTTTTGAAACGTCAGCGTGGCCTAGTGAAGAAGGTGGGAGCTCGTCTCCACCGCGGACTTCGGTTCGATTCCTTGGTCAGGTGAGTGCGGTCGGGTAATCAAGTGTGTTGGTGTCTTGTATTGACTTAATAGTTGTCATTCTCTTTAGATATTCAATGTGCTGCGACAATTTTTTGTTGACAATGATGCTAGGAACTTTATTCTTGCTATTTGTGGCTTAAATGAACAATATAGGGAGACGAACAGCTTCGCCACTGAAATACATTTTTTCAATGAACTGATTGTCCTTCTTGCTTACATGAGCACCTACATGCCAACTGCATTGCATGATGAAAAAACCAGGTGTCACGGATGTAATGTATTGTAAAAATATGCCTGAGATGCTTGTGACTATCTTATAAAGCTATTTGTATAGAAAGTGAAATATTGGCGCAATCTGCATTTTCGAATGAGTCATTTTCAAACACGATGTTTTCCAGGAGCAGATTTTGCGGATGTAGATTCAGAAAATATAAAATCGACCAACAAATGTTGTCCACCATACAGACATCTGAAATGGAAGCCTCTTCGTGTTTGCATTGAAAATCCGGACTGATGCCATTCACAGAGGTAAACCGTGTATCAGATAGAGACTAAACGTGAAGGTTTCATTTCGTATTTGTTTTGTCATTTACTGAAACATCGTCTATACCACAACAGTGGCTCGTTTCAGCAAACAGAACGATAGTGTCGCACGTCAGATCCCAGTGACATGTAGTTGGCAACACTCTAACACCCTCTTATCTCCGATCAGCAGGCAGAAATATAAATGATTATCTTTTACGTAAACAACGTCACAATGTCCGAAATATGATCTGTCAACCGTGCTACATTATGGACTGACAATGCCTCTGACGTAATCCTGCTCTCAACGACAATTCGTGACGGCCTGAAGATATAAATGAGTGATAATGAGCAGACTTTATTTAGAAATGCTGTTAGGAATATAAAACGATGTGATTTAAACCAAAGATTTGATGATTCAAAGATCGCATGTCTGACAATTCAGGTAACAAGCACACGTCAAATAGAGGCGAAATGCAACTTGCATCATCAGCCCAGGGTTCTATTTATAGCGAAATTCAAGGATATTAAGTGTGATGAGAAGACAGAAGAAGTACTGGACAAGAAGTCGTTGGAGATTCAAATTTGAACACTGCGATGCTTCGAAGTCAAATTTTGTCTCTAAATATGGACAATTTGAAACGAAACGACAGACATGAAATTGAAGTGATTTGATGCCATCTTGTTTATGCCAGGGATGCGGAGTTGGAGTCCCGGATTCCTATCAAATCATAGGACTCCGGCCTATAATTAGACCCGAAATATAATACAAACAAGTTATTTATCCTCGTGCATAGCTGTCACTTTTGATGTCAACTTTCTCCGTCAGGCAAAAGTACAGAGACACTGCTGCATGCAAAGCTTGTAATAGTTGAAGAAATGAACCGTGATAGTGAAAAAAGAATAATTGTCTTTTCACTCGGTGATTTAGTAGAGAAGACAAGCCTTCCTAGCCTCGATCACACCTACGCACCAAAAGTCACATCAGAGACAAAAATGAAATACTAGTTTAACGGCGTCATACGGGAGGTGATTTTTCACTTTCATGATTGGAATCAAAATAGGCTCTCCCTGCTTTTTTTAGACAATTTATTGAAATTAAAATTAAAATATGAACTTTAAAAGCCCAACGTTTCGTCCGCCACGGACTTAATCATGGGCAACAAAGTCCAGCCATTAATACAATTGGTTTATATACAGCTAGTGACAGCTCGTCAGTTCATGCTTCCGATTGAGTGTCGGACCATACGATTTAATATAGTTCGCTTCAGCGATCCTGGTAAGAACAGGATCGCTGAAGCGATCAATAAACTCAATAATAAAATCTTCTAACCTAAGGGTCAAATTGCTATGAAATTGGACAATATGATCTGAGATGGCACTCTTATTATCTCCATTTGAAACGCTTCTACGATGTTCAGCATAACGGTCAGCAAACGGGCGATTTTGACATGCAGGGCACGTGACTTTGTGACTTTTGCCCTGCATGTGACGAGTATTACATAGTTCAAGGGAAAATATACTTCTGCGGATACTATAATGTATTAAAATACAAATTTGTATTTTAATACATTATAGTATCCGCAGAAGTATATTTTCCCTTGAATTACCCACTACCGGATACGAGGAGCATACCCTACCAACCAGTATTACATGGTTCCACAAATCGCCCGTTTGTCGATGTTGACAGATGTAGGCTAGGCCTGTTGATGATTCTTGATATTGGATGAAATAGCAGCTGTTCAGGTCTGTTTCCATTTTTCAACTGAGGATGTAACGCAATATTTAAATATTCTGTTTACAAAGATTTCTAAATTTGAGAGAGCAAGCATTAACATTTGAAAAATCAGACAACCCGCTCTTATGGATTAGAGAATTGCATTTTCTAGAAAAAACATCATTAGCAAAGATAAAGTTAAATGCGATTTTTGAGCTGAGCGTTAACGTCGAGCTTCCTCAAGTTTGAAGTAAAATATGCAATTCTTCTGACACGCTTGCTGATGCACAGAACATGCAAAATTTCATTTTGCCAAAAACTTCAATCTGCGTCCCATTGGATCAGCATGTGTTTTACTTTGATCATGCTCTCAAAAAGAGGAACCAGGTAGAACTCGGCAGACACGCAGACACGCAGATTCGTAGCTTGCGTAAAGGGTGTACATGATTCTGTTTAAAGTCTTATTTCGGCCTTGTTCCCTGCGGAAACTCGTTCTAGCTGCCATACTAGCAGAGGCAACTATATTCTTCTAGAGGCCACCAAGTACACTGTAAATCGCTGGATACGAAAATTACACACAAACCAAAATCACATGCAATTTGAAACTAACATCTGATACGAGATTCTCGTATGTTTACAGAGATCTGGTATGTTTTTCATACGAAATCTCACTTACTTTCGTATGTGATTGGTATGTAGCGATACGAACCATTCTATCTGTGATTGGCTGTTTTACAATGAAATACGAGTTGTTGGTATGTTTTATATACGAGACCCGATGCAAATTGGTATATGTTTCGTATGAATAGCTTTAAGTCACATGGCAAAAAATAAGTTATACTACATACTACTTACAAATAACTTTTTTCCAGTAATGCCGGTCGTGAATATTTCTTTGTGAAAGTGTGGTATTTAACTAGATTAGAGTGAAATTAAAGCCGCATGTCATCTTTGCTACTTGTCTTATTACACATGTCCATGAACTAAATTGATAAACATCATTTCAATAAAACGATAACTTTTCAGAAACCATGTTGACTTATATATCTCAAACATAGCTATTTTTGCGTTCATGAATTATAATGTGTTTTTATTTCGGATTGATAATGTGCTTAGTTCCAAAATTACATAATGCATAATTGTTGATGGTCAGATACTTATTGATTATTTATGAAATGCCTCAGACTTACATTTATTAAAATCGAATTCAGTATTGTAAGTTTGACTATTAAATGTCATTATCTCACTACTTACAAAACAGTAGTAACATTAGTGTGATCTTTATTGACAAAAGGCCTTCAATCAACGTATATTAGAAATAATTAATGCTTTCTTTTAACATTGTGCTGGTATGGCTTTCGTATGTAAAGCATACCACACTTGAAACAACATGCGAAAAGCATACAAATATATACCAAGATAATACAGAAATATACCAAAAAAATATTTTGGTTTGCATCCTTCGTGTGTGATTGATATTGAGCGATTTATAGTGTATAATAGGTAGAGTGGTAACTCAGCATTTGTTAAATTCCAATGTGTATACAGTTTCGATTTCGTTGAATGAACATGAGTCGAGACCAGGTCGAGACCCAGTACCACCTGTGAGATATGCACAATAGCATGAGGAATAGCATTCCACAAATCCTCCATGTCGGGAGAGGTAATAGAGCTAGTTAAATTAGCAATTCGATGGGTTACCATTCAAGCTCAACTTTATTAAAATATGATTATATTCTTAAGCGTAATCACATCACCAACTACCACTGAAAGAGTAAAACATCGTAATCAAAGAAACTGATCACAATGAACTTTAGAAGATGTTAATGGGTACACATCACTATTCGAGGAATGAAGCCTTGTGAATCATAAAATCATGCCGCTGAAAATTGAATTAAAAACTTGACATATTAGCCAAGAACATGGCCAAGAAGCTCTCAATAAGATTCCAACTTTTCCTTGAAGACTTGCAGGGACTAGGCTTATGAAATTTCATTGATTACCAGCTTAATTTCCGCTTAAATAAGATGCCTATTGGCAAATATTCATTCGTTTTGATATCCAACTTGTCACATGCTGCTTATAAAGGGGCTTCATGTCGGTAGTATATAAATTGGCAGAAATTTAGCTTTTTTAAAAACTCCTTAAATAATTCTTTGGACCGCAGGAACGTAATGTCCGCAAAAAACTGAATCCCTACATATAGACATTTTTACTGTATACAGATACTTTCATGAGTCAACACTCTATCTACTTATAGTTACTCCATGGAAGCCACATTTTATTTAAATTATTTTAATTTTTATTTTATTGTTTTAATTTTTATTAAATTTTTTGATTATTATTTTAATTAAATTGGTTATTTAAATTTTTACAGTGATGTAAGTGCAAACTTTATAAAGTCTCCTACAAGCCGAAAACCTTAATATCTCAGTATTGATTCAGTTTGAATTTTAAAAAGACTGTCAACTCAAGAAAGAGAGGGCGGAGTTAAATAACACAAAAACTAATAGTCAACTTCAAAAATAACTACAACTTTTTCTCCCAGAAATCCTGTGCCACACACTTTCCGAACTGAAAATGAGATCTGTGAAAAGAAGGAAGAGCAACATCGATGTAAAAGAGTTTTAAATTTTAATATTTTACATACTGTAATCCTTTAACGGACTTAATAAGCCCATCTTTAAGATTCAAAAATGTTGCCGGGACCCGGGATCGAACCAGTGACCTTCACATATTCAGTCTGCCGCTCTCCCAGCTGAGCTATCACGGCATGATATTCGATGTGTCCAGTTAAAATATTAAAAAGAGCTCTTGCAATCTCTGATCACAGCATTGATCAGTACAACACTAGGCAATATCGAATCGATTTTGCTTATATCCATAATGTCAAGTTGACGGGCATTGATGCGTGTTTTAGATTTAGTCCGAAAGCTATTGCCATTTTGTTCCTAAATTCGCGCCATAAATTTCCACGATTCTCATCCATCCATCAACCTCCATCCACAGAGGCATTTGTCAAACTGAATTTGCCTTATCTTGCGTATTAGTTCTATAATTTATTCTTTTCAGCCGCGAATCCGCGTATATCTAACTTTCATTGCAAGTTAATAGGGAGTTTATACATCATTCAATCAAGCTCAATTTTCAAAATGGCCGATTCGTCCGATTTGGTAAGTAATACAGACATTGTATATTGTCGTGAATATATGGACTGGGCCTATATGACGTCTCCTCGTCTCTGTTTTAGAAACACAACTTGTGCAAATGAATGAAAATTGAATCTTTGTAGATTTCTAAATCATGGGGGAATTTCAAATTGTGCGATGTTTCTGTCATTCTTGCACGTGCATATCAGGAATTTCTCCACCATGTCGTTGTCCGTCTGACGGACTAATCCACCAGATATTCTACTCAACGGTTATTACATAGAAATCCGACACTCTAATTATAAAGGACGGGTTGACATTGATAAGAACATTAAGAATTAAGATAAGAATTAATTTGGACATTGATAAGAACAATATATAATGCATGGACTTATGTTGTCATTACAATGGTACCTAAACCATGGGGTACCTAAACATTGAATGACAAACAGAAAATACCGGCACCATCAGTGTACTTTGTAAATTCACGGTTGCCATCATTCCTCCTGATATATAAAAGGACTTCTGCATAATATCTTTGAATAAATCATCTTCTGGCAAGAATCAACAAACGTTTAATGTTTCAGTAAATTTGATTCGTCTTAGGATCGAGTGCAACATTGACATACATACTCGTAGATTATTGCCTATTGAATGATCGACTGAAATCTCCCTCAACAAACTGTTTTGTCCATTCTAGTCTCGCTGGCTTAAACAAAGTGGGAAGTCGGATATCTATGGTTTAATATTTGCACGTATCAATGCGGCCTCCGTCCCCAATTTCAATATTATCGGAGCGCTTTCATGATCAGCAAATGTGACCGAATTCCGCCGCACAATGACTGTGTAACCGGTTGACTATCACGATTGTGCATAGATTCCGTCAGTCACCCAAATCTTGTTCAACCCCTAATTTGATAACTAAGAGAAGGAAAGGCCTCATTACTTTCAAATTAATCTCCTCGTATCGCCTCCTTCTACCTTGCTCGTCAACTAGATTGAATTTCCCTCCGCATTATCAGTCATTTCCGCAGTTTTTCAAGACTCGAACTTAGAAGGCGAAAGTGCAGACGCAATGGACAATTACGAAGATGTTCAAGTGCCGTAGAATTGACGAATTCAATTATCCAAGTCTCAACACGATTTCCTGCAAAATTTCTTCGCTCAACTGCAACTCGTCTTCCCAAGTCGGAACCTATTGATTCCGCTAACATTCTCGCATACCGACGTGCCTGAGGAATGTTTAATCTGTCAACTTGGTACCAATCTTGATTCTCAATGCTGTCATGAATGCTTGTTTACCAACAACATCTTGCACCCAACCCTGACTATCTCTATACACCTGAAAAGACAGTCAAATGTATTCCTCCAGCTGAGAATATGCCTCTTTTTTATGGTAAAATGTGTGTTTATTTGATTGCGATAATTCGACACGGAATAGCTCCCGGTAAGGACACATCAGATTGCAGTAGCGATCGCAAAATTTGATAGAAGTTTTCAATTCATGTATCATTTCATGTTGCTGAGGATAAGATTCATGTTAATCTACCGATCAGGATGCCAGTGCATAGGTCATATTCAGAGGCTGAATTGATTGTAACTATCTTGGGTGTAGCGTAAATTAATTTCAATTGCGTCAACAGGCTGTTAGTCAATTTCAATAACTTGAAGTCTTAATCATAAAGGAAGTATTATATATAGGCAGAGTGTCGAATCATGAAAATATCTGTATAAAGTGAAAATGTTTATATGTAGGAATTCAGTTTCTTGCGGAGATTACGTTCCTGCGGTCCAAAAAATTATTTGAGGAGTTTTTAAAAAAGCTAAAATTATGCAAATTTATATACTACCAAGATGACGCCGCTGTATAAGTAGTATGAAACAAGTTGGATATCAAAAGGAATGAATATTTGCTAATAAGCATCCTACCGAGGCGGAAATTAAGCTGATTATCAAGGGAACTTCATAGACCGTATTATAATGGAAGTCCTCATGAAAAAGTCGCGATATTATTTGTGCTTTCTTGACTAAAATTTCAGGTTTTTAATCAAATTTTCATCGGCATGACTTGATGATTCGACACTAAATTCATGTTTCATTTCTTGAATCTGAATTTGATGTGTACCCATTTACATTTTTTAAGTTAATTGAAATCATTGTCTTTGATTAAGTTATTTTGCTCTACCAATGGCAGGTTCCTTATGATATGATCACGCTTAAGAAAATGCACTCTTGAGGTTGAGCACGAAAGAAGAAACCCATCGAATTGCTAATTTAACAGACATTGCCTCTCCAAGACTGTCATGACAAGGAGGATCTGTAAAATACCATCATTCCTTCTGTATTACTATCATGATCAGTCAATTCCGTGATAATTTCTTCAAAACTTCAATATATCTCACTTTTAGTAGCAATACCCAACTGCATCAATTGCATCACTTCGAGTTTGTTTGATAAAATCGAAAGTGTATACACATTGGGAATTTAATAAATGCGGAGTTACCACTCTACCTAACATACTTACTCTACGAGTAATGGTCTCAATCAGTTACATGTAATTGCAATTAGAGCCATGTGGGTCTGATGCATCAAATACATGACTTACACAGGGATGCGGAGTCGGAGTCCCGGAGTTCTATCATTTTTGCTGGAGTCGGAGTCGGAGCCCTATCAAATGATAGGACTCCGGACTCCGGCCTATTACTAGACCCGAAGTATAATACAAACAAATTTACATGTATTATCCTCGTGCATAGCTGTCACTGTCTTGTCTTGATGTCAACTTTCTCCGTCAAACAAAAGTACAGAGACACTGCTGCATGCAAAGCTTGTAATAGTTGAGGGAATGAACCGTGATAGTGAAAAAAGGATTGTCTTTTCACTCGGTGATTTAGTAGAGAATACAAGCCTTCCTAGCCTCGATCACACATACACACCAAAGGTCACATCAGAGACAAAAATGAAATACTCGTTTGTTTGAGAACATTACCTCTTACCCTCACGCTAATCGTGTGTGATGGCTCCTCTAAAGCGCATATTAAAATCGAAAGTGTACTCATATTGTTTGGAGAAGGATCGGGGATTTTCCTGCCCGGTAGAGACTGGAGTAAAACGTGTGAAGCACACATCAACAAGATGGGAGAGCCGAGTCTTATGCATCCAACTGAAAGCGACATTTGATAAACTTTGATTGAAAGTGATTGATAACTAATACAGCAATTATCCCTAATTATAGGTTCAGGTAAGCATTTAATGATCTATGATGTAGCTTGACAGTTTTTTCCAAAAAACTAGGCTTTATATATTGCTATGGCTACCCGGAGTCGGAGTCCTATCAACCCCCGGAGTCGGAGTCCTATCAAAATGATAGGACTCCGCATCCCTGCTATTAGCCTACATCACTTGAGTGATGATGTCCTGCCACTAATACATGCATTGTTACAGGCACCAATTCATGCACTGAAAATCACATGTATTTTGTAAGAGTTGTATTTTTGCCGTCTCTAGACTGACCCGCTTTCAACGGCTGTCACGTGTCGATATGATGAGATCAGAAAGTCTGCATAGCCTAAGCAAATATCTCTTTCCGAACTCTTCTTTTCAATGATGACTTCGTTCGTGAGGTTTTGTAAAAACAACTTTGATCGTCCTTTCATTGAGTTTCTTCTCTTTCATTTATCTTGAATAGCCATGATAATGCTAGTTATCATGACCTTCCTGACTTAACAAAGAAATCGTTCGCAACTGTTATACGATGAATGCTTCTAAACACACAGATATCCAATGACTGCACACTGCACTCTCATTGGCTGAACGAGGTTGGCCGGGGGGGGGGGGGGGGGGGGGTTGGGGGTTGGGGGGGGTGGGGGGGGGGGTGGGGGGGGTTTGTGGGGGGGGGGGGGGGGGTGGGGGGGGTGAGTTATGTGTAGTATATAAAGTTGAGTTGTAGGTAATAGAGAGGTGAAGGGGGGGAAGGGTAGGGTGGGGTGGTTGGTAAAGGAGGGGGTAGAGGAGAGATATGATGATGATGAAAGGAGATTGGGAAGGGGTAGGGGGGGATGGGAGATGGGGAGAAATAGAGCAGGATCGATATAGGAGTGGGAAAGAAAGGAGAAGGGGGGATTGTTTCTATGGTTAGGGAGCGGATGGGGTAGGGCTTTAGGTTGGGAAATAAGATTATGAGAGGGACTGTGCATTTAGAGGAAGAAATATGTGCACATTGTCAAAAGGCGGTGCAAGGGAGGACAAGTGTCAGGGCGTCAGAGGCTTGTGGAGCTCAGTTAGGCAGCGGGGGCCTCTACTATGTGGAACAGTATAGGAGGGGTGGGGAGCAGCCTAGGCAAATATTGCGACAGAGCATGTCGGACCTGCGGGCATCGAACGCCGGCATGGCGATGAAAACCTCATGCGGGCAGAAAAGAACACGAAGGGCGATTGGAGCCATAAGAGTTATTCGCAAAAATTACGTGGTCTGCCAACGCCTGGAGTGCGTACAGCCGACAACGACCACTACCACCACTACTAAAGCTCCCTCAGTCGCTCTGACAACTGCAACTGTGGCGGCTGTTGTTCGCATGGGAGCATTAGGAATTACTGTCGACAATGAGATTCTTATTTATCGTATTTTACTCTGTGTATTCTTTGTATTTATTATCATTCTCATCATCATGCTGATCCGCACATGCGCCATGCTACGTCGCGCGAACACCAAACATTCTATCAGTGACGGACGCTCTCATGTTAGTATTCGAAGGGTCACTGATGCTGGGCTTGACCAGTACAGTTCCATGGCCGGTATAGGAGATACTTCCAGTCTGACGGCTCCTGAACTTTATGGAAGCATCGCAAGGAGGAAGGAGATGAACCGTGAGAGGGAAAGGAAAGCATGGCTGAGAGACCACGCTTGTGCTGGTAGTCATATCGGTGTTCCGCCATCTGAGGACATGAACGGCTTGTTGCATCCTGGTTCCATTCATCGGACTAGCATCAGTTCACTATCTCACCCCTGTGAATCCCTCAATCGAGTGCCAGGCATGCGTTCCCCACCTGGCACATATCCTGTGCGCCCCCCTGCTTGTCAATTAAGCCGTCAGAACACAGGAGATTCCTTGCATTATCGAGGCCATGTCTCTCCTCAACCCATGATGCCATCTCCGGGGATTAATGGGCATTCTAATCCTATGAATCGGGACGACCTAGAAGGCCACATGGTCTGATTTGTACATAGTACGTCGATTTTGACGACTGACGCCGAACCTCCGGTTCAAAGCTGTAAATTTGCAACATCTTCTCTCGAGTTTTATGATCAAATTTCCGCTCAGCCATGATTTGTTTTATTCGCTAAATTATACCGTCATTGTAAATTATTGTTAGACGGCCTGTCTTCTCTGCATCCGATGTATAAACAGCTCCTCGTTGGGACAAAGTCCAGATGATCAAGTGTAAGAAAGTATTGTTGATTGAGTTCAGTTTTGTTTTCATTTCTTGTAAATGCTAAATAGGTATTCCATAATGCTTGATTGTGTTTCGAACTAACATTATATATTTTCAGAAGAAATTGATAGTTTAAGTTTAAATATGACTTACACATAGTTCATATTTGTATCAGAAAAAGATAGAAATAGGTTCTGTGGATATATTAACAATGGTGGGCGTTTTACACATGAACGACAAATTCTTAAATTGACATACAGTTGTATAAGAACTAATTTGAATAGAACTTAATTAATATTCATCGCTGGCATGAGGTGTTGAAATCAATGAAATCATCAAAACTTCTACAAGTGCTAATCGAAAATCCTTTATTGTCCTGGCCTGCACGCACGAAAGTTTCAGCTGATTTCATCAAGCTGATCCAATAGCTATTTTCCGTTATTTCATCCTACATCAATGACGATGTCGTGCAATATATTTCTATACAAAGTTTACATGTCACAATGTAGAAGGCCTATTGTCAACCTCCTGGGGAAGTGTTCTATGCAAATCTCTAATCTGATAATTTGCAATATCAGTACGGAAATTGGTCAAATAGTATTGATTGATTCCATAGATAGTCTTCAGTACTACGACATTCACTGTAACATGGTGCTTCTCTCTATGGTATTATCTACTCTCTCCATCGATTATCAAAATTGATATCACTAACTCAAACGGCTGATGTTGCTTGATATCAACTGATCCAGATAGTGACATCAAATTATGCAATATCAGCCACTTTTTTCTCTAGGTTGATAATATCGTTATAGCTAGCTTTGTAGGTATATATATACTGCTTTTATTGACTAGCTACGGTAGATATAAACTTCGCCTAAGGCTCGAGGTTTATAAAGAAAATTAAAGTCATTATATACAGGTAAAGTGATCTTTGACTTTATTCACTTTATCTGTAATGACTTCAGTAAAACGCAATTTTCTTAGCTTAGTATTTTCTATCTTTGTATAACTTGAGAATGGAGTCATAACTCCGAAATATTGTTTAAAAACTAATAAAATAAAGTAATTCTATCAAATATTTTATTCAACAATCAGCAGTAAGGCTTGCAAAATAATCATAATCAATTGTAATGACTTTAATTTTCTTTATGGTGCGCGTCACGAAGTGTTACCCGACAAATCAGCGAAAGGCTTCGCAACGTATGACATTCGTGAAGTCAAGTATTTGATGGTATTGTGTTGAAAACAGATGTTCGATTAATTTTTAACATAAAAATGTGATTTTTAACATTAACAACATAAAGTCATCGATCCAACAAAGTGATGATCAAGTCAATAGCCGCATCGATAAAATAACGAGGAAAGTTAAAATGATGACATTTGAAAGAATTCAGTCTGAGGAGATAGGTTTTGAAGAATTTGTAAAGTTGTAAAATTCGCGTAAATTTGCCAATTCTTGAATTGATAGTTGATAAAATTATTGAAAGTCAGTATGTTCTCACGAAATCTTCGGTATCTCTCGGATATTATAACTTTGTAACCTAACTTACCCAGTTAAATGTCTTACTTTCCTAATTCCATTTAGCTATTGACTTGTTATATGCTTTCTAAATGATGACTTTGGAATAAAGTTGAAATTAATCGAACATGTATTCAAAACGAAGTGCCATCAAATGCTTGACTGAAATTTTAAAAGAATGAATGAAACTCTAACAAACAGACTCTAAGTTATCACGAATGAGTTGGTAGAATTCCTTGACACTGACTTCGTGATCCCGACCAGAGTTGTGATTCACCAAAGTTCTTCGGGTTCAGATAGAAAGAGATCCCTTGGTTGTATTCTAGGGCACACCATCTAAGACATCACTTTTTTCAGCTTTGTCAATTTTCCAGTCTGACTGCAGTGCCAGCAATCTACACTTTCACACTATACCTCAAATTAGTTAAATGTTCAAGTTAGAGGTTATGGGTTTTCGTTAATCAGTAGACCCTTTTACTGCAAGATGTAAACATACTTTGAAGTGACGGAAATAAAACAATGCGATTAGTTAAACTGTTTCATTGGAAAGAGGGGAAATGCTTTAAAATATTTTACATTACACAAAAGATGTAGAATACGTGCAATGTAACATAGCATGCATCAAACAGTATTCCAGCATGAGTGAGGTGCATGATGCATGATCAGACCTTAGACTTTAGGCCAAGCAAAAAGAATCAGCACTCTGTTCTTTGGATATGTCTGATCAACGGAATGATATACATGTACATTGCATTAATTACATGCAATCAGAAAACTGAAGAAATCTTCGACACATGCAAAAAATCAACATTTCGATTATAAAATAGCGATAAAATCCCTGTAAGCCGAAACTCTCCTGCGACAAAGTTCTGACTGACATGGATGTTTCAAGAATTGGAAAGTCATACAAGGCCGCGACATAAGTTGATTGAAAGAGAATATTAAAATACTCCTGACTATTTTCTTGATTTGTATAAGCCTTCACGCAAAGGAACAAAAAGCTTGAGTCCGCAGCTTACATGTACATGGCAGATGTACGTTGATGCAATCAATGTAAAAGAATGGAAACATACCTTTTACGTGTCAAAAATCAAAGATCGAGGTTTACCGCCACTTAAGCTAAATATCCTATAACAAAATGTATTGATTTTTATCATCAGCTTGTCATTAATTTATGCCGACAGAACTTAGATAGCATAGAACTTATTTGTGATTCATATGATTTTTGTTGATAGCATTCGCACATGCATGCTTGCCACCTGGACGCTTGTCTACCATAGCCATGTCATTTTAGGTCTTTTATGTGAATGAAAATGGCTGTGGAAGATTGATGAATCAATAAATATTTTGATTGGATTTCAAAACGATGAATGTTTATCTGAAACCGAAAATATGATATCGGGCATTGGAAACTGAACGCAAGCTGTGCACACAATTATTGCATTGTAAATATACAGATTATATTATTCAGGAGCTTCGAAAACAATATCTCTTCTCAAGTATGGAACCAAGCATCGAACTCGCCACTAGACGAAAGACATCTGCAAGAGACAGCCACACTTGCCCTCGAAAGGGGACTTTCACTACGTTCTTGTCTGGAGAATAGACCGCATGGCTATATTGTAATGAACAGCAATTGAAGAGCGTTATGATCACATGATGCATAAACAATCACCGCAGCTGACTGCATTGCTGAAAACGGTGATCTGACAATAGAATAACAGACATATGAAAGATATGATAAGACCGGAATGCTTCCATGCAGCTTAAAGTCAAGAGTTTTGGATCGTGATCTGTCCATGCAGACAGTCTTTATAGATAAGCTGTAAACACGTAGTAGCACAGGAATTCTTGAAATTATTGAGTGCATGCTGTTACAGGCACGCAGTCAGGATTTTCGTTGGGGAGGGGATGTTTTCAAAATTAACGGCATACTGCATGTAATTGACACTCCTTCAAAATAACTAAGATTGCAACGCAATTATCGTCTTCATGAAATTACGTTTAAAAATACTGTATAAATACACTGATTGAATAATAAATATGAAATTTGGTTTAGGTACCTGATCGGATTGAGCAATCTCAGAACTCAAACTGGGTTGTGTATCGCAACATTTGATACAAGCGCCCGATGCGATGATGATGCCAGCAGGTGTGTTCAATTGCTGTAAGGAATATCACCTCATGCCCAGCATCATTCATTGTAAATATTTAGGCCTAATTAGGACGGGAGCTACTGACACTTTCTTCCTAAATTCGAGACACACAAATTTAAGACACATGATCATTTCACACAAGCGAGTTGCTGCCATTAAATTAAAGTGAGTTTTTTATTTAGTCCGGGAGCTACTGACACTTTCTTCCTAAATTCGCGCACTAAGGGCTTAATAGCATGGATTTATAGATCTTGAAACGCTGAATACAAAAATCAAATTCTTATGTGTCGCAGCCAGTCGCATTCGATTATAGGTAAAGTTAAAGAAAGATCCCCATTGGAATCCAATGGTAAAATTCAAGAAATATCTATGGATTGTGAAACACTTGACAATTTTCCTATATTTTCTTTTGCAGAAAAGAAACTATTTATCAGAATGCCATGACATTTGAAACATGATTGAGTTCAGAACATCAGCTTCGATAAGAAAGTTGAAGTGAGTCACATGATTCAGTATTTGATATCTGAGAGCCTCTACAAAATGAGTAAAATCGCCAAAATTTAGTTAAAACATCAAATTTACTCATTTTGTAGAGGCTCTCAGACATCAAATACTGAATCATGTGACTCACTTCAACTTTCTTATCGAAGCTGATGTTCTGAACTCAATCATGTTTCAAATGTCATGGCATTCTGATAAATAGTTTCTTTTCTGCAAAAGAAAATATAGGAAAATTGTCAAGTGTTTCACAATCCATAGATATTTCTTGAATTTTACCATTGGATTCCAATGGGGATCTTTAACTTTACCTATAATCGAATGCGACTGGCTGCGACACATAAGAATTTGATTTTTGTATTCAGCGTTTCAAGATCTATAAATCCATGCTATTAAGCCCTTAGTGCGCGAATTTAGGAAGAAAGTGTCAGTAGCTCCCGGACTAAATAAAAAACTCACTTTAATTTAATGGCAGCAACTCGCATGTGTGAAATGATCATGTGTCTTATTAACTTGACGCAGTTGTTGAGTTCCAGACAAGGTGAAGCAACATGCAGATGGCCTAAATTTTGCATAATGTTAATAAACAGCAAACATAATAATTCTTTATGAGTGAATCTACTAAGAGATGCGATTCATTACCCACTAAGCACATGAAACAGGTGTGGGGTAATTCGAGGACGGCACAAGAACTCGTAGATTTACAAGCATGTTTATCAAATTCGGAGTTAATTCATGGGAGGTGTCTGTTCGAGGACGAGTTGATTCGATGAAATACAGCATTACGAAAAATTTCGGACATAATCTGGTAGGTTCGGGCATGGCTTCTCGTTTTTTAAATTGTTTTGCAAAATGCCTTTTTGAAACAACTGAAATGTATTTAGAATCACCTGATGTTCGTTGACGTCAACCTACATTGTTACCTGGAAAGATTAAAAGCTTTCTGAAGGATGAACATCTTATGGATTGGCTTGATTATTCAACTTCTTCGTTTGACAACCTATATGATGCCCCTTCATGATCATCTGGCGAAGCCCCTCATCAACAAACCTGCATCACTGAAGCCGGAAATATGTTGTGAATGTGTAATGTTAATATGTATGAACAATTTATTGACGCCCACGGCAGCTGTACGGAATTCGCTTGAAGCTTGTTAGTGGGCGCCCACAAAACCTCTTCTCCAGGCCCTTGTCTGCTCTCCAAACACAGCTTTGCCGGTTTATCCGCGCAAGAGTGAACAGATCCTCTTCATCAGTATTAAAGTACGATGGCAATACCTTCGCGTGCTGTAGTTCACAATGACTGACGAGTTGTGACGTGTTTCCTGTTGACACATCGTGACATCGGTCATCACTCGCATCTCTATGTCTCATGACTCGGTGTCGGTATGAGGCGGCAGTTAATCCTCACATCGACAATCGGATTGCGTGTAACATTGATATTGTTTGGTGGTTGCTACAGTGACACAATGAAAAGAGATCTTGGATTATCTGTTGAGACATGAGCAGAAGGGACAATAGCTGGAGCTGTGGGAAGATGACAGTGTGAATGAACGCATGCCAATATCCCATCTTCCTAATACCGCTACTCGTTTGAGTGGCATTCGAACATAAGTCAGGTACATTCCTGACCATGTGCTTTTTCCACATGGTCAGAAAATCTAACCAAGACTGCTGGTCGAACCAGAGTTGCACGGACATCTTATATCAATAAATGTTCATTTCCAAATGCATTGGAAAACATGGAGGAAGCATATGAGCAAGAAGCATTCGAATTTCAAAACATAACCATAGAAGCTTCATCGGACATTACATAAGTGCATTTCAGGCGTGCGGTCAATTTCAACAACAAAAATATCATTATCGGGAAGAAGAGGAAAATAATTAGAAACCAAATTTTGCTTCTAAATGTCCTTCACTTTGTATTCTCTGTAAATCCTAGCTAATCATCAATCTACAATGTTAATTGGTGTGCCATATTTAAGTGGATTGTTAGAGGCGTCGTCAGGGTTATTCATGAAAAAGTCCATTATCTTATTATGGAACAACAATCAACTTCCAGGAAGTACACACGTCTTAAATATTTCTGAAGTGTAGATAACTGCTGCTGTTTATGCGTTCAAAGACATCAAATGATGCAGGAGGTAATCCACAGAAATAGAAGTGCCATGTCATTATATTTATTTCTGTGGAATTCATAATTGATTGTTCAATTAGACAAAATTTAAAAGTCAAAAGTTGTTTATTTCCAAAAACATTGGAAAACAGTATCACAATGTTGAGGTATATACTCGTATATTGGTTGAATATATTCCAATACAGCGTGCGGTCAGTGCTGTAGAAAAAAATTAAGCAGATCAGGAAGGAGAGGAATCAATAATTGAGCATTTATTTAGATTTCAGATTCTTTGTGGTGAATTCTTTCTTTTATGACCATGCGTAACTCGCTGGCTTTTTTTAGAAATCTTGCGATGGATTTTAAATGCTATGGAGTCAAGGTATTCATTAATTTATGAAATTCAACTATCATGTTGCAGTAACATAACAATGGTGTAATTTGTTGCCGCATATTTTGATACAATGGACATTCTATCATAAAGTGATATAGAGTCTCCACTTTTGATTCATTGCAAAGTTCACAAAGACGTTCTTCATATCACAATCTGTTTCTGTAACTGCCTGTTACAAAATCTAATTTATGATTTTTTGTCCTAAATTTTAGTAACATATTTATATCATTGCAATCGATATCAAAATTCAGATATGATTTCAAGGTTTCCTCAAACTGGCATAGTTTTAAATACGTCAGACCAGAATGGCTCTCTTTTGCTGTAGATATCCATTTTTCCCTGTTATACTGATATATTCGGTCTTTTGTAATTCTCAAGTATGCTTTTTTATCAGCTATTAGTTGTTCATGCCATAGCTTTGACAGGTTTAGTTTTGTAAGCAATCTGTTTTTTTCATTTCCATTTGATATCATATTCAGATATTGACAATAATTTGGGTTTTGGAATTAACATACAGTTTCTCTAAAATTTCCATATCCTGTGGTGATAATTCTTACCGGCCAATTTACGCAATATGTATTGCGGCATGGATAATGAAACGGTGCCTATTTATGAATTTCTCTTTGCAGTCGCAACATACAACAACCATTTTGATTAATAAAATAGGTACATGTTTCAAAATAGTATGCATTATAACAAAAATAATTGGTTGTGTCAAATTACTACTTGACGTTTCTTTTGGATATTTTAGTGAAGCAGAATACATCTTAAAATTATAATATAATGTTCTGAATTTATTAATGATATTTCATTGACTGCTATTTCAATTATATTTTTCTGATATTCATAGTTATTAACAGATATTTACAGTTCTTCTTACATATATTAGCAGATAATGCCGGTTAAAGAAAATGAAAAGGAATAATCTAAACAAAAAAACAAAATAGCGTGCATTCTACAAGTTCATGGCTTTTCATAGAATAAACAGAGTGGGAATACATAAGGAATGCATTTTAGTATTATCAGAATTATTTTCCGTTGTATCCTACCAAAAATCATCCCCAGAGATTTTCACGGATATTCACTGTTCAGACCGCTAAAAACAGCAAAAATTCGATAAAAGTAATTTAACAGTTATTTTTCTGTTTTCACCGAATTACAAATTACAGTGTAGTAGATTGTCGCAATTCTTTAGCCTTTTGAAGGAATTTAGCAATACATTTCAGATCTTTTGGAATCTGTGCATTCATCAACTTGCAAAACTCAGTTGTACTTTGGCAGTGGCATAAAGCCGGTGCTAGCTCCTGTCGTAATTTCTGATATTTTGGACATTCAATCCTGAAATGATACAAATTTTCTACCCGAGAATCTTTCATTGCTCACATCAACGTCTTCATATCTCAGTTGTTGTGAGTGCTTTAAACTTCAATATGAAATTGATATAATGTAGTTGCAATTGATATCAGCATTTAGATCTGACTTCATGGTATCATCAAGCAGGCATAACTCCAAATTACATGTATTTAACGCAGAATGACCATTTCTGCTGAGGGTATCCATTGTTCCCTATGATAATCGGCTGATCGACCATTCTACCGCATATTTTTCATGTGTTTGATCTCTTCTGCTAGGGTTCCCTTGCTCCCACGGAAAATTTCTTGAAGCAATGAATAGACACATAAAGATCACAATCAAAGACCGAATGCTCATCATAAAGCACAGTCATGGAATATTCATTACATATGATGAGGGAGTTGCATGAGATGAGCCAAATGGTTCCAAGGCAGAGATAAAATGATATTACAACACAAAAATTGAGGATTAACACAAGAAGCATTCTATCACGGTAATCAAGGAACGCATAACACAACTTGACAAAAATGTGACTATGAATAAAAATGAGTACAAATTGAATTTTTATTCACTTAAATGCAAATTCAGTGAAATACGACTTTTATATATTGAATGCAAATAAGTAAATGGTTTCAAAAATTATATTATGTTGACAGATGAAAACTGAAATAATGTAGAACAGCAGTACATATGATCAGTACATTATCTACATGTAGATAAGAAAGATAACACGGTAGATATCTGAGCAATCAGGAAGTAGTAAAATAAATTGTCATCATTAGCTATTTGGTTTTAAAATAGTAAAGTGCTTTGCAGTCCGAATCATGAAACTTTTTCTTTGTCAATAATATTATGCTACATCGATATAGTCTTCATTGCAATTTTTTATGTATTTTGGTATATTTGATTATTCATTTTAATTTCCATTGCTCAAAGACTATTGTCTTATCAATTTGATGCAAACTTATATGTAGGAAATACGCGCTTATCGAAAACGCATTTTGATTTGATAAAGCTCATTTTTATTGGTTTTACTCGTTTACGCTTTTATTACATCAATTATCTGTTCAGTTTATATTATAATCTCTTATTTCTTAATGATTCTGATGTTTTCCTTAGTTTTATTTATGTTCTTGCATTAATGTGTAAAAATCTTCAAAAACAAAGAAGTTTTGCTAATCAAAAGCTTTGTATAACTAACAGCAAGGCATGATTTCGATGAAGTCATGCTGAAGCAGCCAGTGAAAGGTGCAGAAGTTGCATGGTATCCACAATGCTCCGGAAAACGGTGGAACAAAAGAACAAGAGCCCGCTATTTCATGCAAAATTCTCCACAATATTCAGACATGTCACACTGTAGGCGTCCGCCCATACAGACTTAGTTCAATCATCTCTTTCACTGACATTGACCAGAGACGTGGGAAGATCATTCACGTCGACATGACGAAGGATGACTGCAAATTACGCAACATGAAGGTGAATCTATTCCTCATGAACGTCTGTGTAATAGGGTGAGTGCATAATAATGACATTTAGAAGAAATATTGGCTGAAATGAATGGATTATCACGACATTGCGAAAAGGATGAATCCCGAGGGCCATGACTGAGAAATGCCCTTTGAAAATGAAACTAGAGAAGAAGATATGAAGGCTGGGAGATTTTGATGCATTCATTTAGCCCCCTGCAAAGAAGCGATTAAGTCCTTCCCACGATCCTCGTGATGAGGCAATATCAAAAGGAAAATGAGGGAATATTTCGAGAATTAATGCATAAAATATCGCCGAGAGACGTTCGCAGTTCGAATACTTAATTAACAACTTAGTCAACAATTTGAAGGAGTTGTAGAAGTAATAAAAATGAAAGTTCAAATTCAAGATACCACTCTGAAAAAATTGTTTGTGACTAAATGATTTCATCATACCGGTGCAGATTCTAAAGGTGCCGACAGGCTAATGTGATTTTAATATGACTGCATACTTTAAGCAATAAACAATTTTTTTTGAAAATTATAAGCGTTTTTAAATGGTCCGATTTTCTTCTACGGTGCCGTGCCTTGATTAGTTATCAGCTTTGGTACTTGTAAAGACAATTTTCGGTGTATCAAATATCTTTGAAGCAAGCAACTTAGGTATCAAAACTAATGAAAAATCTTTATTACCCTCGGAAACCCATTGCGATGAAGTCATTCTTTCAATGGGCACAAGTAAATGATATATACTTGCATATGAACACAACACAAGGAGTGGGCTAAAGTTGCACAAATTAAACTACTTCAGTTAAATAAGCATATCATTAAAAAGAGGAATAGTGCTGCATTCTTTCTCGAATACGTCAGGTGACTCGCTACTTTGTATTCTCATCGATAACGAATTAAATGCAATGGTTCCACAAATCCGAAGGAATTCCAATACAACTTGATTAATCGGTGAGATACTTCTCATCTATGCGATTTGACCAAGATCGAAGGGTTCTAGCTTATTGGCGGAACTTTTATAAGTCTGATGTAAGATGGGATCATTCTATTAATGGCTTTGTAGACCATAATTGAGGTTTTATACTTGACAGTGATCGAATGGGTAACTAACCCATCTAATTTTACTTGGGACATCATCAGTCAATTATTAGCTTGGCTTTATGCAGCAGCTTGTCAATTCTATCAAGATAAGCAGACGAGAAAACCCCTAAACACAAACACAGCATTCAATAAGAGGCAAAATAAAACTTATAGCAAAATTTGCAAACATCAAGCACACAAAATGAAGTTATTTGCTTGTTAATTATAGTATGGAAGTCACAGGTATTGAATCATGTCGTCTGAGTTACCCAGCTTGCTTGGATACCACGAGTTTTCCCTGACATGCATCAGTGTCATTCTGTATTTCAATTAATAAATCCGCTAATTTTCAACCCTGTAGATGCTTCAATGTCATTGACTTGATAATTCAACATTTATAATTTTCTTTTTCAATTTTCAAGAATTTTTATTGTGCATTGTAAAGCGTGGCAGCTCAGAAAAGGGGACAAAAGCACAATTGTATCATTCGTCCTCTATCGTCACCTTTTAGGAGCTTTCGTCAGCTTTTAGCAGTCTAAATATAGATGACCCATGTGTCCCCTTTAGTATCCTAACTTGTCCCCTCAGTTGTCCGGTAAGATACATTGAGAAAAATAAGTTGACAAGTAAATTTTATACTTGCAGATTTCAAAGAAGTCATGATGAAATGATAGCTTAAGTACTGATCATCCCTTTAAGCGCTTAAAACGACGAAATATGCTTCATAAACGATTTCTGAATAAGTTGTTTAAAATATAATGCTACTTTTTTTCGAATACGTTTTCACTTTGATTCTTCACATGGTGCTAAGCGTAACAGTGAATACCATTCTGTATGCACTGGTCATTTAACTCAAATGAACAGTGCATATGCGCTATAGCGCATTATTCTAGTTTCATTATTATTGTGCATTATTGTTTTGTTATACTGTGCGTGCAAATAGATAGATTGTTTATACTCCGATTTTTGCAACATTCATTATTATTGGCAAATTGATAAATTAACATTTGGATCCCTAGAGGGGACAAAAAAGGGTAACAAAGAGGGGGGTCCCCTCCTTCGTTGGTAACAAATGTCTCCCAACGTTTATCCCCTTTTTGTACCCCTACAGTTTACAGTGTAGTGCTAGATATCCTGTCAGATGGCTTTTACTTCTTATAATGTGCAACATTTATCAAAATCGAAAGTTCTGAACATAAACGCTAGCATTCATCATGTTTATGAAGTTTTCACTTTGATCAATTGCTGAAATTGCTAATGGATTTTCGTGTTTTTGGTAGTTCATTGCCACTTCCAAACATTTCCGCGGAAAGGAAGTTGAAGTCACGAAAAGCAAATTCAATTCTGAAAAACTTCTGGCGGGCCATCGTCGTTGTCTTTTTGACAGGAATCCTTTGAAGACGGCGGCAAAGCATTCCCGAGACACAAAAAATGAAACATACCCCGTCTTTAGACAACTGAGGGATTAGATTCTAGCCCTAAGTTTCATTTAAAAATACATGAAGTAACTACCGGATCAGCGTTTTCATTTTAGTGTCAGCGAATTCTGCTGATTCTTCTAATAAGTACAGGGGCTGCCTGTGCATGGACTTCTGACGTCATCAGTGGGTTAGGTCCGTGTCTATCTCAGCGGCAATGTGATTTCCCACTGTTCTTCCGCGTCTCCCAGTGACACAACACTGCGAGTCATGGCGAGGAACATGCGTCTAGTCGTGCAAGAAATGGAATTTAGAATACTGACTGCTGAGATAGTCTTCCTCTCATCTCTGCTACATGAAAACCAAAATTCTGCAGATATTCGACAATTTATTTCGACTTCTGACTGTCATTAGGTTGGCCTTGCTGTTACATCGCACGGAAAAGGTGCCAGTATCCGATGTTTTGAGGTTCAAGATGATGAGGGACTTTTTACTGTTCGCAAAACGTCGGAATTTGAAAGGAATTTATAGTTAATTTTTCGGAAGCAATTCTCATGAGCTCCGTCTCAGGGATTGATGATGATGATGATGACGACAACGAAGTTTCATTAAAATGACACATGCCAAAAAAGCATTCGCAACTTAAAAAGAAAAAACACAAAACCTGCGATCAGTTACTCATGAATAGGCCCGACAGATGATTTGAATCGATGTTGAGAACCCAGCATTGTACAATCTTAAGGCAGCTCATTCCATAATCCGGTTGCACATGAGGATTCAGTGTCAGCTTCGCAGTGTCAAAAAAAGATTGAACGATGCCAACTTCGACCACGTGATTTTCATGCAAATATCCGTTCTGTAATTGATAGAGACCTGCAACGATGAGCAACAGCAAATACAAGGATAGGCCTATTGCTGTCCAACACCCAAAAATACGAAATTTTTGTATTTAGCTACAATACATCACATACGTACACGTACATGTAATTGAGCATCAAATTTTTTACTAATTTCATCATCTAAGCTACAGATGACTACAGATGATTCCTGATATTGGATGAAATGGCTGCATCTAACTGAGCCGCGCCTTTGTTCTGATTACGTGAACAAATTGCCTCTAGACTAAAGATTCGCGTTCTCACGAAACCGCGTCCGTCAAAAATAGACGGAAATTTGTCTCCTCACCACCTGTCAAGATAACTCGCAAATGAATATTTCTTAATTTGAAATTTTGAAAGATGAAAATGATCAATATTTTAGGCCTATTAGTTAATTGCTTGACGCAATTCTAGATTAGGTGTCAAACATATTTAAGAAAAATCCTTGCATCAGTTGCGTCTGAATACAAATGTGAGAAACATTCAATTCATGACAAGGATGATTATTGGCGACAATCTACTGCTTGCAATTTACTACTTGCTCATCTACTATACGGATTCCCATCTCGCATATACATTATATGCTTTCATCATTAGGTTCCAGCCTCATTCGTCATATCTGAGGTTGTAGAAATGAACTCTGAATGTATCGAAAGTCGGAAGAGCTCGGAACTTGTCCTTTTCGAGGAAAAGAAGGCTGGAAGATGGTGACATAGAAGCGTGGGACTACTGTGATAACTGCAGTGTGGCATCCATTTCCCAAAAACTTCTTTCATAGGTCTGTGTCGAGTCTCAGTATACTGCACGTGGGATTATGAGTTACTTGAATTATTTTGATGTTACTATTCTATATGAAACTCAATACCGATTGTTTGTCAACGTTAACCAGCGGGATCTGTCAGCACGAAACGCAGGAGGTACCATTAATAGATAAGGTCCGAGGCCCAGTGATGCACTGAATTCATCACGCGGCACAGTTAGCTGTCACCGATGAAATAGCAGCTAGTCAGGCATGTTCCCATTTTTGAAAGAGGATGCAACTCAATATTTAATTATTCTATTTACATTACAGATGACTGATAGACATTTCCAAACTAAATTTGGCAAATGCAAGTTATCATAAGTGTTCAAGACTATTCACAAATGAACAGTTTGACCAAATGTCACAAGTTTCCTAAAATATATTCATGCTGCATTGCTTCTGCAGTGTAATTTGCTTTGACTTAAAAGTAATGGGTTTTGCAACAACAATAGTTGACAGTCATGACATGTAGGACCTCAATCATCGGAATCGGTCTGAACTTCTTTTAAATTCATAATTATTATAACTTATTATGTTATTAATAATTATAACTGGAATCATGACATTGTCAATAAACATAGCATTTGATCACACAGTAAGCTAAGTTGTGCTATTATATTTCATCATGCCATATTATAAAATCATGATGCTATTTCTCTGTTATTTTATTTCCAAGCAGTAAGTTCATTAGTGTTTAGAATATTTTTTAGGTTTAAGGTAGTATTAGCACAGTAGTACATTGGTGGTGTGGATCTTACTTTAGGATAGGCATATGTAACCCAGTGTTGGTCGGCATCGTCCGAAAATTCAAGTCATTGCATTCTTTCTGCGTCTATTAAGATCAACCCACTCATCATGACAATTTTCATGTTTTCTTCAAAAGAACTCGAGTATTTGATGCATTTCAACTTCCTTCCAATACAGAGGTCTTTCTAAAACAGTGGTTCTTAACCTGGGGGGTCAATTTCAGGGGTTCGGAGACTTAGCTCTCCACATAAAATGTAAATAAATCCTTAGAATCGGTGCGCTATCCAAGCGTCGTTTCTAGTCCTTCCAATGTTGGTAAAAAAAGTGGCACTTGAGAATTATGGAATCTGGCTGCACTATTTCTTCCCAAAAGTTATATCATCTTGCTTGCCATCCTCGGTATTATCATCTCCAAAATTTTCAGTGAAATAGGCCCTCTTTCTTGTCTTAAACGGGAGATCTTATACAAACCGTAGTGTACCCTCTTATTTCTAAGAAAGCCCTCGAGAATGATTAAACAATGATTATTGATTGTGTAAGCACAATGGATAATAGCTGAGTGATTAAGTGAGTGAGTGGGTGAGTGAGTTAGTGGAGTGAGCGAGTCAGTGAGTAAGTGAGCTAGTGAAGTGAGGCAGTGAGTGAGCGAGTAGGAATGTGACAGAAGGCATGGAAACAACTTTAAGTGACCTTTAAGCCTATCGAAACAATTTGTTCCGCAGTGTATTATATAAGTGGTACAGTCATAATTTCTTATGAAGCAAAATGTTATCAACAAGAAAGTCGACTGAATTTCGGGAAGTAAATGCCAGCAAGGTCATTCAGGCCAATAACCGATCATTTCCCGCTTTTGTCGTTTGTTTGTTAGACGATTTATTAAGCTGAAAGTGCAACTAATTAACCTGAAAAATGTGAATGCACCAACATGCAAATGAAGTCTGGGAATATATATGGAAAACTTTGTCTGCATCAAAGTCTAGCTCTTTTAACTTAGATAATTGTACAAAACCTATTCCTCTTGACGTGAACGGATCTCTGGTCCGCGATATAAACTGCTTATTTTTACTTCTGAAGTTAATTTTGTGATTAAATGGTAGGGTGAACATGTGAATGAGGAAGTGATAATCAAAACGTTTGTGATTAGCGACTATAAGAAACGGCGATGTTTAATTGTAAATGCGATTTCATCAATAAATTAATGAGATCACGTTAGGAAGTATAACATCACTATCAAACTCATATGAAGGATGAATACCAGGAAACTTTTGGCATGCTGTTTTCAAGCAGCCAGTCAGAGAGAGAGTTTTCCATATCGCTACATGCCAAACGCATGCGAACATGCACGAAAGTAAGTCAACATTCGCATGAAAAACATGCCGTGTCTGTGTAAATGACCTGTATATCTCGTATCATTTCGTGGCTTCAATTAGTATGCGAATTTGGTATCAATTTACGGTGTGCGCATTTTCACATGGCGCAGGCGCTTGTAAAAATATAATTCTCTTTAAATTAATACTACCATTTTGAGAAAGAAGTCTGAAACTATGAAAACCGAGCAAGATATGTGTTGAGGAAAAATGTTCGAATAGAGCATGAGAATGAACAAGCTGTTGCTGCTACAGAAACTGGATGGTAACTTGAATATCCTCGTATATAATGCTTTAAGTTAAAATATCAGATAAGCATGGAAAGAGAGAGAGAGCCGATGATATGAGATTAATTTCGTCCAGGAATGAATTCTCATATGGGTTGGAAAAGTACCACGCATTAATGTTGGCAGCTTAAAGATGTTCGTACAACGGATAGATTTTCGGAAATAATACTTCAAAAGCATGCAGCATTGACCGAATTTTCTTCTTTTACCGGTTTACCACTTGTTACTTCTTTCAGTGTACTTTCAATCATTAATTTTTTGCTCATGACTGAACTGATTCATGAGCCGCATGTTTTATTCTGCTATTTTCGTATAGAAGTGAAACCTTAAGAATTTCATAATTTTTTAAGGAGAAAGAAGTCAGTAATCATCTGACCGAAGCAACTGAGCACGAAGATGATAAAGCGAACAGCAACACCGTAGTGTAACTTGAATATCCTCCGACAGAATACTTCAAATTAAAAGGTCAGATAAGCAGGTAACATGAAGAGAACGATGATAATATCAGATTAGTTTCGTCCAGGAATGATTGGAACAAGTGATACCCCGATGGGATGAATTTATTCGCCAAGCGACCACTTTGGTCAGCTACATGTTTTCTTCAACAAATCTTTCATGTACGCAGCGGGAAGTCTAATTAGAAAGTCTACGTGAAAAGATAATGCCTGTTGATTTAGAAAGGACATCATTCATTCATTCCCCAGAGAAATTCATTTCCTACTGCGAAAATTGCCGATTGAAGAAAAAGGACTTGACTTCCTTCGAATTCGGACAAGCTGTGTCTTCTGTCTTTTATCAGTGACCCAGTATGCTCCTGTCTCTCTTTGTTCAACTTGTTTCTCCCGTTTTTCTGTTTACAAGTCGCAAGCTCGTGACATTCTTCCATGGTGCGCGGACAGACCGAAGAATCCGAGTGCAACACGAATACCAGAAAAACGACAGCTGATTCATTGTCAAAACATCCTCACGGCAATGCTGGAAGAAGTCAAAGTCAGTAATAAGGAAAATACCAAAGGAAAGTTTTAGGCAACACGTCTAATTAGTCCAACGTCTATCCATAAAAGGTCAAGTTTATTTCATTCAATGATGATTTCTAATACGCATGTGAAGTGAGTTTATATGCACATGAATATGTAATTCGCAGTAAAGAAGAGCGTCGAGTCGGGTTTCAAAATTCATGACGGGAAGTCAACCCGAACCCGAGATCGGATTGGGTCCAGAAATTTTGCACAAACCCGCAATGACAATATTAGAATCCGACCTGACCTCACCACATTAAATCCGAAAGCCATTCATGATACTATGATAAAACTCGCATGACCTGAAAGTTATCGTATTGCATGAATCTGGTTAATTTTAGAGCGATATAAAAGCTTTATCCCAGGTTCAAATCGATCTATTTAAACACCGTAGGAGCAGTCTTCAGGATGGTCCATCAGCCAATTTGACTGCACTCTACTCTAGTGGTGCACGCTGCACCGACTAATTCGATAGAGCCGAAAAGATTACAAAATTGATGGTACAGACCCGACTTCAAAATTGCCCTGCCCGAACTCGACCCGAACACGTACTTTCGGGTTCGGGTTTCGATTCGGGTAGGGTTCGGGGCGGGTGGGTTTAGAGTAGGATCGCTCCTCTTTAGCGGTTCGCTTACGTTTGACATGACCCCAAACGTTATTGAAAGCATGCAAAATCTAGATGGATCACACTTCAAAGTTCAGCAGCTATGACTTTGTCACTCTTTAGACAAATTTCAAAGTCTTTATGATTTCATTTGAAAAGCGTTTCTGAAACAGAAAGTAATCTTAAGAACTAATTGGTTAGTGTTTGGAGTCATATATGACCCCAAATATAGGAAGGTAGCAATTTGCATTATTTTTATCCGTCAGACCGAATTTATATGAAATAAGCTGAAATTCTACTGTCAATCTAAATTCATTCACGTCTGGGTAAAAAATGCATTCATCACTTAATTTTAGTAGGCCTGTGATGCTTATTCAGATATACGTTTATCGGCCTACTGGATGTATAATCATGAAAGTTATTCAAGTTCTATCAAGGTCATCTTTCAAAGCGGCTTGTAGTCCTATCAGCAATGATTATTTTGATTATTCATTATGAATGCAAAATGACAGTTATATTTAGACCTGCATAAGATAAAATGAAAGTACTCCAATGGGCCTACCAAAGTATATGAATAAAATAATACTAAGCTTACACGTGCCGGCAGCTATGCAGCCTTCTCAAAACCAAATTTATCAGTATGAAATGACAAGCCCAATAAAAATTAAACTGTTGCTTAAGTTGCCAACCTTTTTCGAATTTATAACTGATTCTACGATTGCAACGAATCATTGTAGCACATAGCCGTTCACTTTCATGAAACTTTTGAATTTGCTAGATTCCATGGATCAATGTTTCTAAAATGATTTTGATTTACTGAACGCATGAAGTTTGAACCAGAAACTCTCACAAGAAACTTTTTCATGTGAGAGTTTCTATTTCAAATTTCATGCGTTCAGTCAATTTGCTTTCATCGTGATGATGTTAGCGTAGATTGTTTTGAATTTTCACACAAAGCACACACGTCTTCGATAGATGTAGCGCACGTGACATCGAAGCACAGATTGAGACAGCGCATGCTCAATGATCCGCCGATGTGAAGCTTCCACTAAGGTTGACATGTTCATTGTTCTCGTGGTTGTTTATCGAATTGCTGTCTATATCGCGAAAAGTAAAGTTAGAAGCTAATGTCTTATTTTAGGCGACATTTCTGAAGAAACAGACCAGGACTGCGACTTGACTGTCATTTTGGATGACTATTATGCCAATTCAGATGGTGGTGATGGTGTAAATAACGACGACGAAGAAAGTGGGAGTGACAATGACTACGACGACGACGAGTTCATCGATGCTGCTGGATTGGTAACCATTTCATCTAGTGACAGTGAGGAGGAGGAAGCTGATACTGATAACTGTGTAGGCCCTACATGTCGCAGCTAATTATATGGAATGGCTGAAGGCCTTCTATTACTTCAGGACGTCGCAGATCTCAAAATATAATTCGCGAAGAAGAATACATGAATTCTAACCTACGTAGAATCCACGTAGAATCTACGTAAGATCCTACGTAGAATCCACTCGTTGATGAAAAAGCTTTCCTCATTTATGATAATATTATTGATGATACCGTTGTGCACGTAGATGAATCTTATGACAACCGTTATGAATCGTAGAGGCATTTTAGTCGTTGCGAAAGTTGGTCGTTGTAGAGAGAGGTTCTTCCACTTATTTTGGAAGAATGGCAACATGGCGCTTCTCTCGAAGGGACAATTAGGGAGCAAGTCCATTACTACTTCTCTCTACCGAACATTTGTAAGGATAGTCACATGATGGAAAGCCTGACATGATACAGGCATACAACTCAACGAAGTCAAGCGTTGATAACTTGTACCACATGGTGCGTCTATAGGCCTGTAGCTCCAAAAGAAAATGTTAAAGATATCTATTTGAACTGACTTTCAATTTTTTTTGATGTTGCTACCGTAAACGCCTACATGCTGCTACATTTTCAGAACAATAACCGGAGGTCCTTTTGACGTTATCTCATCGGCTCCGGCTCCACGACACTGATGTGAAAGGCTACGGCTCGGCTCCGGCTCCGGCTCCGACTTCAAATTCAGGTTCTATCTATGCTGGTTATCCTGGATCCGTTGAACAGGCTTTTTGGATAACGTTGTGGCCTTTAGAGGCTTGCTACAATCATCAAATTAGTTTTGATTAACAAGCAACGACTTAAGTTAATAATAAAAATGATAATAGTTTAATATAGACAAATAACATACTTGTCATATATTTTTGCATGAATTGACTATCTCTGAAAGATAAAATAAAGTTATAGCCAGGATTGGTTAAATTAGATAAAGATCTCCCGCACTGGCTAAATATAAATTGGCCTAGCCTGCAACCAGTCTACTACGAGGCTACATTAAATAAGACCACATGAGTGATGATGATATACCTAATTAGCCGTCACAGGGGCCGAATAGTAGTATAAGCTTTTTAACAAAGCTTGAATATGAAACTGGATAGCGTATGCCTCTAAATAGCTTATAGGGCCTGTATCTACTCGAACATGGAAAGGGTATTGGATATAGCCAAATATACCGTATCAATAAAGATGTCAATTGCTTTATTGAATATTAAAGTGTATATAGGCTAGCTTAGGTTGTTATTGTTATTTGTTATTGCCTTTATTCAATAGTCTGTTGGTCCATGAATAATATGATCGGTGGGTAGCCCACGACTCATCATCTGTAGAAATTGTAATTTAGATAGCCTCATTGCAGTGTAGGCTAGAAATGTACAATTGAAAATTATACTTAAAAAAATTAAAAATATCTAATTTAGGACAAGTTTTGTAATTCTATGCAGCATACTTAATAAGCTAAGGCCTAACTTACATTATATTAATTTCGTATTTTTCATTATGGCTTAAAGTTGCACTAAATAATTCATCAATGATTCATGTATATTATTATATTCAATTTATGTATAACACATTACCACTATTCCTCTGATGATGGTTAGGCTGATGAAACTGAACTCGGAGTATCACACAGTATGTTGCAGGGTGCTATGCATAATAAAAATTTGACCGAGCAGAAATCCCATCTACTTTGCTAGCTTTCGAATCCGCGTGCGGTTTAATGTCACAGACAATAGAAAAGGGAGGTCAAAAGGCGCCTTTATTGAGAGCGTCTCAGTCTTTTTTTATTGTTTACATATAAGTCAGCATGATATCAACATAAAGTGTTGACAGACGGAAAAATAATAATGAAAATTCTTGAAATCCACAGGTCTATGACATTTGGGGAAATATTATTACACGATACGGCTCTTGTGCAGTCCGCCCTCCCATTTTTTCTCTGGTCAAAAGATGCAGCACCATTGGATGTCCGTTTCAGCATCACCGGTTTGAGTGAAGCATTCCGTGCTGTTGTAAAAATCTACGTGGGTAATTGCGATGTCATGGTCGCAAACTTCGTCAGCAAGTCAACATTGTAATTTGCCTTCGGGTTTTTCGCATCGGGTTTACCCTTTGAATTTTGAAGTCAAAGGAAATTCATTGTGAATGAGATACCTTTAAAATAATAGGGCCGCTACTAGAAGTGGCTGGGTCGCTTATTGCTATAGCCATGTGAGGACTTGTAGTCAGATCATTCGTGTGAGTGTGAAGAGTTATCCCTCCAATCAAAATTGATCAAATTGAATAATCGATTGTTTTGAAAAATGTAGGTGGGGGGACTGCAGAAGAGCCTACAATACAATCTAAGGAAATTGGCATTGTCACAGATGCCAGTAGCCATACCGATAGATGATAGCCTACATAGTAACCGTATTATATTTAAGACATTGCGCAAGAAATGTAGCTATATTATCTTTGCTGACTGAACTGGAAATGTGTACATAAATGACTGGCGACTTGTCTCTAGGAATCTACAATCATCTAGTTAGCATGCATATAACAAGTCTTCAAATTAATGGATTTTGGAGAATACATTGTCAATATGGAAATCAGTCTTACGAAACATATGCAATAAAAAAATATTACACATGTGTGTAAATATATAATAAATATAATACAAAAGAAGGCGGCAACTGCAAAGAAAGATATCGTGGAGGACAGATCATTGGTATACTTAAAATACATATCTTTAGATTTCAAATGATTTAATTTTTTTATGATGCCAAATTCTAGATTTATATCAAAGCTTAAACTATCGGAGCCGGAGCCGGAGCCGGAGCCTTTGTGATAAATCGGCTCCGGCTCCGGCTCCGACCAAAACCATCGGCTCCTTAAGGCTCCGGCTCCGGCTCGGCTCAGGCTCCACAGCCCTGTTTTTGAATCTTGATTATTCGATGTGCGAAAATCATGTGCGATATAGGCAAACAAGCAAGACTGTGAAACATCTGTAAAACAAGCCATGTATCTCAGTGGGCTTCCCATTCAAGTCAATACTCTAGAAAACCAAAGTCTTCAGAAGCGAGGTCGATGCATCATTTGTGACCGATAGAAGGATCAGAAAGTGCAAGCTTATTGCAATGATTGGCAACGCCTTATTTGTAAGACTCATTCAAAAGCAGTAGGCCCCATATATGTCTTCATTGTGCATGAGTCGCCTATTTAAAAGTTTCATGCTGAGGAACTGCAATATTTTTTCAGTTAAAATTTTAAGCCGTGTCTGACAAATATGACAAGTGTTCTCATTATTTGTACAATTGTACACATATACATGATTGTCTTAATATTCCTATTTATGAAATAACCAAATACATGGATCTAATTTGCGAGTCTAGAATATGTCGTGCAATTGTAAGTATCAAAAATTCATATTCCTATGGAGATTCTGGATCAGATCTACATTGTTATTTCTTGGGTCATATATGACCCCATGACCCCAAACGCAAACTAGCTAGTATTTGAGTTGCCGTAAACGAACCGTTGATTCGCAGGAATGATGTATTAAGCGCTGAGTAACCGGCAAATGTGAAGTGTCATCCTAGTTGATCACTACCAGGTTTGATTGACTATCCTCACCAAAATTTTCTTCAGTTTTTACAATGCAATCACAAAACGATGACAAAATTAGCATTGGATGGTATTTTTTTAAACAATACAACACCTAGAAGTTGGCAGCCAGCATTTAGAATTTCTCCGTTATTTTGTCTAAAATACATTCGATTCCTTGAAATTTGCCCGGTTTTCTAAAGTCTTTTGCGGTCTCCTATGCTGGACGTCAATTCTTGCCTAAGCTTTTGTCAAATCAATGATTGACCAAACTCAGACAGAAACTGTGTGGCTGTTCGAAGGTCCGGATTATTTGTGCGCTGCCATTAAATTTGAAGTTCAATTTTTCTCAGTATGCCTCACAGGTGAATCCTACAAATCAGTTGATTTCTTAGTTTATTGAACAAATAAGAATATATGTTTTCATTGCAAAAATTTTTACAAATACTAATTCATAGCCCAAACTAACTGAATATTAACCCTTCTACTGGGCACCCCGTGACAATTGTCACGGGTAGCACAACATGGCAGTGCACAGCTTTTATCTTAATAGGTATGGCATTGGCACTTCGTGACTTTTAATTTCTATGTATTGAGATGACTTTTGATGTCTCAACGCATGCGTACGTCTACTTGTGATGGTTGTAGAGCTATTTTGTTGAAAGCATGTGATGCAGTTGAGAGCCTCGGCTTACCACTCTTCCTTATCCATGGCTAACAACTTCGATTGTTTTCATCCACTCGTGTGTGCTATAGACAAGTGATGTGTGTGTGCGTGAAATGCACACCCGCGCGTGCTATTGTGTGAATGCCGGCCAGCTATCGATCGAGGCAGGATGGCAGGAGCATAGAAATAGATTGTTTATCTGAAGTTCGCTAGAATGGAAATTGACTCAAGGTCGCGGCACATCCGGGGGAACTAAGTTGGGGCATGAAGAACCAATTAAGAGCTTCGATTTACTCATGTGACTGATTCTAACCCAATGATGCAGACGTTGGCAGGTGCATCTAAGTGAAAATGCGTGCGATTTATGTGCCGTTATTGTGCATTGCATGAAGATTAATTTCCATTCTAGAGGTTTTATTGTTGTCAATTTCTATGGGCAGGAGGGTGGAATAGTAACACAGGCAGCCATTCATCCGACAATGGCCAGCGCTGCACCGTACGAGCTTCACGTCCTCGCATTGAAGACTTTGTTGATGATTTTGTTTTTGAATCAGCCGTCGACGAAAGTGATTCTGACGAAGAAAACATCTTACAGACATTCGACGACGAACAACAAGCTGATCTGTCAGATGTAGCGGATCAGTCGGAAGAAGAGTATCTCACAGGTCATGCATCGTCCTCGGGTGTTGTCACAGGTAGATTTGAAGGCAGGGACAAAACGACGTGGGATGCCTCTCCACTTCCACGAGGTACACCTAGTAGAAGGCAAGGAAAAGCTCCTCGTCATCAAATTATTCATGAAACAGGAGGACCGAAGAGAGCAGTTTCCTTCACATCTATTCCATTGTCATTCTCATCATTCATTACTGATGATATAATTCGTGAAATGGTGGCAATGACTAACAAATACGCACATCAATGGATTCATGACAATGAATCTGATAGGTATCAGAAACGATACCGTGATATTGACGATGACGAAATGAGGGCGTTCCTGGGCTGCTTGCTTTTGGCCTGAGTCTACACATCTCATGGAGAAAGCTATGAGCAACTCTGATCTGACGACCAGGGCCGTACTATTTTTGGCGCAACAATGAGTTTGAGGAGATTTCAGACTATTTTGAAGTTTCTACGTTTTGACGACAAAAATACTGGATAGCAGAGACGTGCCTCAGATAAGCTGGCTCCTTTCAGAGAAATCTGGACTATGTCTGTCACACGATGTCGAAACAACTTCACCATCGGACCCAATGCAACGATAGATGAACAACTGGTGAGTTTCCGTGGACGTTGTCCATTCAAAGTCTATATGCCATCTAAGCCAGACAAGTATGGAATAAAAGTGTGGGTTATGTATGATTCCGCCACTGCATACGCCAGCAATTTAGAGATTTACATGGGGAAAACTGGTGAACACCCAGAGGTTGGACAAGCTGCCCGTGTAGGGCGTGTAGTGAGATGCTTGTCTGTGCCATTGGAAGGAAGTGGAAGAAATATAGCTGTTGAGAACTTCTTCACGTCGTATGAGTTATCTCAATCACTGCTTCAGAAGAACATAACCTTACTGGGTACACTGAGGTCGAACAAACCGCAAATCCCACCAGGATTTCTGAAAGACGCTGGACGCCTGCCTTCCTCTCCTTTGTTTGGCTATCGGCAGGATGCAACCCTCGCAGCTATGTTCCGAAGAAGAACAAGGCTGTAATTCTTCTCTCAACGATGCACAAGACTGGAGATATATCAGATCGACCTGACAAGAAACCAAGCATCATTCTCGATTACAACAACACCAAAAGGGCGGTTGATACATAGGACATGTGTGTTCATACTTACACATGTGCCCGTCAAACGCGAAGGTGGCCCATGAGAGTCTTTTTCAATGTCATTGATATCGCTGCCTGGAACAGCTACGTGTGCTGGATTTCATGCAATCCAAACTGGAACAGCGGAAAGAGGAGCAGCAGAAGAAGACGATTCATTATTGAGCTGGGAACTGCTTTGATCGAGCCACACATGTCAAAAAGATGGAATCAAGACATACAGTCAACCGTGAGGAACCGTATCAGGGCTTGTGGGTTGATCAACTTTGACTCACCAGCAAATGCCAATGTTCCATCTGATCCAGCTGGTCGCAGTTCTGACTGAGGTCGCTGTCACTTGTGCGAGATACGCAAGGTGTCGAGGACAAGGTGTTCTTCTTGTCATCAGTTTGTCTGCCCGCAGCATATTAGTTGATTGTTTGTTAGTTTGATATTCATGAACATGTTTCATCGCTTTGTGACAGTACATGCATTTAGACTTCTGTTTGATTTCATTATGCATTGTTATGAGCTTTATTCAAGGATTTACACTTGCGATAAACAATACATAGTGAGTAAATCTGCAAAAGTATGATATTCATTCGTCAATTTTTATAATGCATGCCCATGGGAACCATGGATATAGAGACAAGTCGTGGCAAACCCGATTTATGACAGGCTTGACAATTGTCAGCCAATTGGACAATTGGGTGCCCAGTAGAAGGGTTAAATGGTAAATAAAAGTCGGTCAGAAATAATATCGGCTGTGTGAGTGTTCAGACTTAAGTTATTGATGATGCTTTCTAGATAGTTGTTTCTAAATGGCACCCTCGATTCTCTAACACATAAATTCAGAGACTTGAATACTTCAAATGATAGCTTTATTCGAATCCAATTCATCACATTCTTGCAATCTTCATTTTCTTTCCTAGATATCTGCTCTGCTGATGTTCTCAAAAACTGTTGGCTTTCTATTCCCATTCCTCCGCTGGTACAGAAAATCAGAGGCGTGAACCTTCCATGCTCTACTTCAACGACCCGGTTGCGGTATTGTCTCTTCTTCTCTTCTTCTTCATCGTGGAAAATTGCACAAGTGGATTTTCCTTGTTTTGACTTGGAGTTGACATGCGTGACACGAACATCAAAAATGCTGTCACTCCACGTGTCCAGAAATCTCCTGCTTTGATATCCATCTTTGCGTCTTGCATTTGTAGACTTCAATAGAAACTTCTCATTGTCTAAAGTTAGGAGATGGAGTTCTTTTTCAGGATTCTTACAGACTTTTGAAACGAGAGTGGTCAGAAGGTTTCTGATGTTATTATGTCTCTAAGAAATAAAGCCTTTCTTGCATTTCAAGGCAAAATTTGAAAAAAAATGTTCACCAAGGTCAGTGACTTGGTAATTCATTGACTTGGGGCATGACTCGGTGCTTCTTAGTTTATTTACTTGCTAACTCTTTAGTATGCGCTGTTTCTTTGTCATTAGTATGTTCTCAATAAACTTCCGGACCTTCAAATATGATTCGCAAAACATCGTAAAGTGATGAGAGTGAAAGCATGTTTGCATGTGGTTGTCAAATTTATTAGTCAGCAACATAAATCGGAATGGAATACAACGCAAACGCGACTACTCCAAACCAAATACAGACTTAGACTATTACATCGAAGTTGATTACGACACAGTGGATGTTGAACTAGCGTAACTAGGCAATGACTATTCAGAGTGAAACCATTTTCATTTTCAAATATTATCCTTTCCATTTCATCCCGTTGTCTTTATGTTCACTTCACACCATGTATTTTTTCACTATCAAGCAGTCTTGAGTTCTTGAGAAGAGAGAGAGAGTATGTAGAGAAGTGCAGGGAGAATCCCTGCAGGTGTCACTCACACCTGCCCAACTTCAATTAACAACAATGAAATTAAATAAGCGATAGATCAAATTGCCATGCAAAGATGTGCGGCTGGCAGGATTCGAACCTACGACCAAGGTTAAATAGACCTGTGCTCTAACCAACTGAGCTGCGAGCCACTTATGCGACTCTGTCAATTGGCAGGATCAAACTCTCACCACCACACATGAGTTGTCAGGGCAATAATAATCAATGAATAACTAACTCGTCACAATTGTGACCGCCGACATTTAGGTAAGTAGCGGGGATCGATTGTCCATCAAAGCATCTTAAACCATGTCGTGAATGCAGTTAACAGCAATGAAATTAAATAAGCGATATCAGAACGATTAGGATCCGAGAAAGGATCCATAACGATCAAGAACGGTTAGGAAAAAGAGCTTTCGGAGGACCGGTTTCGTTGGAAAACCTTATCAACTCGAGAAATTACAGAATAAAGAAATAGAGGAAAAGAGAGAGATAGATAGAGCGGTTATCAGAAATTTCGTCACTCAGTGAACTTAGCTGTAGGAACACTCTCAGAAGGTCTGCAACTCAAAATACAGCATCCTCAACGTCATCGATGACAAAATCGAAGTGACCTCCAGATATACTATTGAGTCATTGCTATCTCAGGTTTGAGATGATACTAATATCTGCCTTTGAATTTCAATACTTCCGATTTCATAGTTCAAGTTTTACTACAGTTGCGTCATCCGCGCTCATGATCATGGTGCTGCAGAACATCTTATTCCAGTTCTACTTCCGTCATTTCTTAAGAGACCGTGAAAACCTCCATCTCTTTCACATCAAAGTTGCGCCAACACATGCGGAAAATATTTCGCACCACGCTTATACTTGAACCTGAAAGTTATTAACTTCAACAAGTTAAGTGAATAATTGCTAAGGCTGTCATTCACCCGGAAACCTTTTAACGTTTTTGACAATTGAATACCTTCCAAATATAATTCAATTTTGAAGTGAATTGTAGAAATATTACATCACTTTCAATCGTTTAACGGCAGAGTAAGGAAGAATAAATAGTCTGTGAGGAAATCTAATCGCTAAGATTTCGCTTACCAAGAAAACTAGAATGCAAGAAAAAAAGTACATAATTTGAGGTTCCACAATGTTGAGCAAAATGGTCGGTATTGAAGGTATGAAAGGGTTCGTATCACTATATGGGGACCATGCGGTCCGTTATATCAAGGGTTCACATTATTATGGGGTCCACTTTGAAGTTCCAAAGAGGTCAATATGGTGATTTATAGGATAAATTGATTTAAAGATCTCTTGGCCGGTTAAATGGTCCGCCTATTTTCTAACTACCTTCTGATACCTACCCACTACCGTGCTAACCCCATTCTTCACTTTCCACCACTTTACCAAGAGGACAATTTGTGTTATAATTTGTCAATTTATGTAAAATACTTTGCAAAAATGTTTGCAACTAACATTACCAATGAAGATAGTAACTTTCAATTTTTTCTATAGATTTTTCAAGTTCTTATAATCTTATAGTTCTTATAATTATTTTTTATAGTTTTGTGCCATTTTCTTACAAGATAAATTTTGTTCAAGTTTCTCTTTGTTCGAGTCAGGAAATTGTGCTCTCCTGTTTTCCTAGACGAAGAATTTCGTAAACTGCGCTGTGTGCTTATCGAAAAATTGCTATCCTCCGTCTTTTATTGATCGTTTTAAGGCTGCAAGTCCTATAACTGAGAATTTATATGGACCAGAGCCAAAAGATGTCATCATCTGGATCCCATTTGTTGGTGATCGCTGTTTGAGTGTGTTCAAAAGACGTTTGAATCATATAGCGCGTAGAAACTTTCCTGCTGCTAAACCCATTTTTGTGTGCTCCACAAAGCCTCTTTCTGTTCGTTCTCTCAAGGATCCACTTAGTCCTCAAGGTCGATCGTGTCTTATCTATCATTTTCCAAGTTACTGTGTGGACACAGTTACATCGGACGCACGGAGAGGAATTTGTGGGTCCGAATGAGAGCATGTTCCTAAGTGGCTTGAGGATAGAAAGACAAGACCGCGATCTAGAACAGCACCTCAAAGTTCTATCACATTCGATAATTATATCTTTCCATTACTCTACATAATTAGTTATTTTCTTGTCACATCTGAGCAAATTATTTACAAAGAATATGCAATTCGAGAAAAAAGTCTGATAAATTTCCGACTCTTTGATGCCTTTAACGGTTAAATGATGAATTGGGGTCTGGTCAGACCCACGCGGTCTTTATAAGGCTCACACATCTAAACTCAAATGAGTTGGTAGCCGATATTCTGTGACTTTTACACAATCTATGAGTGCTTATTACTGGCCTAAAAAATATTTCAAATAGTAGTTTCGTTTTACTTCATTCAGATACATACTAGGTCAACGATGAACATGGGTCTACAGAGACCCATTAGAAAATATTCGGTAGCAACACTTACAAGTGCTTTATTCAAGTTCAAGACGGTTAGTCAGCGTATTGTGTGACCCATATGTGTAACTGCAATTCTCTGTCTGATCGATCAGTGCGCGCGCCTGTGTCACACAAGCTCTCCTGCCTTCCAGGCGTGCGATCGAAGCGTGTGATGACTTGTAAACAAGTGTCAGCTTTCGAGTTGCAATATAGAGGAACAGTTACGCTCTCCAGTGCGTGTGTGCTTATTTGACATGGCTTCAAACAGCGAGAGACGACGACTTCCTCCACGTGCTGCTCGACAACATGCTAACTTGAATCTCGCATATGCAGAAGACGAGGAGGACGAGTTTCCAGACGAGATTGCTGAGGATGACGTCGCCGTGAACGCTACTGATGAAGAAGGAAGTGTGGAAATCTCGATGGTAGAGTCACTATCAGACGATGAAGAATTGGATTTATCAGTTATAGTTGACGTGATGAGCAATGAAGATTCTGATGATGATGATAGTGAGGAACAGAGTGAAGATGACAGTGCCCATGTGACTGCAACGTCATCAACGGCGAATGCCCAGGTCTGGAATCTACAAACTAGTCAACGACATCCACCAGGTAGATTAGCAGTGCACAATACGTTTCGGCCACCTCATGTTGGTTTAGCAGTTGGATTTCATCCACAGTCTACATTAGAGGCATTCAAAGCGTTTTTTGATAACTCCCTTGATGTAGCCGTCCTCCACACCAACCGCGAGGGACGTCGAATTGCAGCCTCCAAGCACTTGCAATGGAAGTCTGTGTCTAGAGTTGAACTCGATGCCTTCGTTGGTTTACATCTAATAGCTGGTGCTTTGAAAGCCAGACATCGTGACACTCGAGAATTATGGGACACTAAGAACGGAAATCCTATTTTCCGGGCTACTATGAGCTTTCAAAACGTTTTCAACAAATAAAGGCCGCTCTCCGATTTGACAACAAGACCCGGCGCGACACCAGTGATCCTCTTTCACCCATCCGCGAAGTGGTTGACCTAGTCAACAATAATTTGGCAAGACTGTATGACCCAGGTTCTTTGTTATGTATTGACGAACAGCTTGTTGAATTTCATGGGCGCGTACGGTTCAAACAATATATTCCTTCGAAACCGGGAAAATTCGGAATCAAAATCTTTTGGATCACTGATGCTGAAAACAGCATCCCACTTCGCTGTCTGGTATATATCGGGAAACAGACACTGCCGGAAGTTGAGCGGAATGGCCCTGTTAGCGAAGCAGTGGTCATGAATCTGGCCAAGCCATATCTTGGGGTGGGTCGAAATATAACCAATGAATCCATGTCAGCGTCAAATCACTACCAATTCAAAATGGATCTGGGGTACGAAATGACTCTTCCACTGGTGCATCAAAGATCTGCTCAGCCGCGTCTGACGAAGTCGATAAGGCTGGCGATGCAGATGGTGGGTGTTGAGTCGAGTGTACCGCCGCTGACGGGACTCAACAATCAACGTCGACGCTGCAAAACATGCCAAGATTCGGGACGGAAAGACAAAGACTCGTTTTCAGTGCTGTGAATGCGCAAAAGCCATTTGCAACGAACATGCAAGGATTCAGTACTATTGTACCGAATGCAGTTGACTCTTGATTATGAGGTTCGTGATCTGTATAGCCTAAATTGTTGTCCACATAAACTTACATGTGTGTTGTTTGGACGGAATATGTTTTCATTTTTTAGTATGAGACACTACTGTAGAAGATGGGACAACATCATCAGCCTAAGTATTCACATTTTGAACTGATATAGGAATTGCATAGTACGGTAGCCTGTAACCTATAGCAGAGGAAAAGTACAAGGGGGAAATGTAGCACATTATATCTGCACTTAAATGAACTACAAAGTTATCGTTTCGCTACAAATCACAATTATTGGTCCTTGGGTCTGGCTGGACCCATGTTCATCATTTACCTAGTATGGAATGACGACATCATTTAACCGTTAATGCAGACCATTTTTCCTAACAGTGCACGATCCCTTGAATGTCTCAAGAACCTATTTGTTATTCACGCTGATTTGGCATATGAATATATGCCTTAGATCAAGCAAAATTTGTCCATAAAAGAATTTGCAAAATGCTTATTTCTGTACATGTAGTGGTAAACCACAGATTTTCATTTAAATAGCTTTATTTTTCGAAGTTACTAACTAATTCATTGTTTGATTATTTGAAATCCATTAATCAGTTCCACATGTCAATTTTACAAAGTCATTGTTGGATAACCGGGGTTGGACGCGATTAATCGATTAATGGACTTTTTGAAATTCGCAAATCGTGCGAATATATTTTCTAGCTAAGTATCATTCAATACACCATAATATGGAGGTCTTAGTTTATGTCCAGATACTCATAGCTGCATTATTCACATTTTGTGACGTAATCTGAGTACATTATCGAAAATCAATAAAGCTTAAATAAGGATTATGCATATGGCAATATTCAAGTAGTTCTTGTGAAATGTTGTAGGCCTATAGTAATAATTGTATAGGCATCTATATTTACTAGATCATTTTGGTACCTAATTGCACGAACAGACATCTGGCCGCTTGAAGCTTCATGTTTTGAGATTCCGAATATTTAAATCATCAGAATCACTACCTGCAGCTACATTTATTTGCTTTATCGATCTAATTCTAATCCTAACAAGACATCTTTCTCTTGCTCATCAAACATTATTTTGAAATATAAAATAGTTGAACCTCCAATTTCTCATTGCTAAGATGAAGTGATAGATAATAGGATTTACATATGATTTATGAGACCTAATTCTAGAATTAATAGTGATTTAACTCTTACACATACACCTGGCATCCAGTGTTGAAGTGTTCCATCAAACTTTTGAATGATATTTTCATTTTGCTTCATCAAAAAAATTATAGAAACATAATTTCACATTACATCCTCGCAGATTTTGCACATATTTAATTGACATTCCAGATTTTTTTTCTGGATACTGAGAGCATTTCATTAAAACAAAATCTTCGAATTCACATTTATGCCTTCATATCGTAGCATTCCATCAAGGTTGCAGGGCGCAAATTATATCTATGCCTGCCAATTTCAATGTATTTTCAATGGAGCTACACCTTCCCATTTATGCCTTCCGTTTTCATATTTATTATCTTAAACATAATCATTTCAGTGCTACTACCACCCTGGCTACTACTCGTTCATCGACATCCATGGAGTACGTCACAAGTGTTTTTTAATCCATGATAGTTCAGACATGAATATAGGAATTATAGCTATCTGCCGAAGGCATAAATTGGTAGATATCCTCGTGCTCTGCGCGCCCTCGGATGTCTTCCAAGTTATGCCCTCGACAGATAGCTATAATTCCATTCGGAGTGAATCTGCTAAAAATGTAGCAAATCGATTTTTAAGTAAAAATTCAATTTTCCTTGAAACAACTTTCTACTTGCACTCTGGCGAGTGCGCACAATCGATCTCCGATCAAGAATTGTGAGAAGAGGCGCATCAGAAATTCATTTTCGGCAAAGGACTGAAATGATGAGAGAGACACGAAATGCTTCAGTTCAATATTTGAAACCAGCAGCAAATGACTCTCGAAGTGTAGGTTACTTTCCTTTGTTTTTAATGCTCCTGAAGTTGAAATATCTGAGGTTAGCAACGAAAACGACAGGATTCAAAAGGAATTAGCATTGTTTCTTTCTTTTCCGACACTTCACTCCACTACCAATCCACTCAAATGGTGGATTCAATAGCAAGACCATTTCCCAATACTGGCATCCGTGGCTCGCAAGCTACTTTCGATACAGCCGACCAGTGCACCATCAGAGCGAGTGTTTACTGTTTGGCATCACCGGGACACTGTTCCAAAGAAATCGAATGGCTTTGAGATCCGATAACGCTGACAAGATTCTGTTTATGAATTTGAATGAAATATTTTTGAATGGTTGACTTGGATTCTGCTACTGCAGTCACCAACTGTCTATGATTAAGCATTATGATTTGTTCTATCCTTGTTTTGAGCTTCATGTGCTTGTTCTTCAATAGTTCTTTCTACAATTGTTCCAAAACTTAATGAAGATATATTTTGCTATATTCTCTATGCTCTGAAACTATAAACGAATGACGGGCTGCTGGTAATGTTTGCAGAAGTACCGGGATGAGAAACAGAAAAATACGACTAAGAAGTAAAGTACCAAATGCGAGTAAGCCTACAGATGCTACTGATAACTTATGATAGGCCAAACATGCATTTTTTACAAAAAAGTCGAAAAAATGTCGATTAGGCGTGCGAAAAAAAAGTCGCACGACTTTTCTTCGCTCAACTTCAGCCGTGCCCAATCCTGTGGGTGACGTAATTGAGTATCTCCTTTATTGTGTCTCACAACGTGCCTGGTTTTAATGGCACTTTACTTCCACAAGATCAGGTGTGGGTTCCATTACCCTTTAATGGACCTTAAATTACCCTTAATGTTTTTGACTGAAAACATTCATTCAGATTAATTTTTTTCAGAGTTTTTGCTCATTGTCGTCCACAATGTTAAGAGGAAACTTGTGAGTCATGAAAGATGATGAATGATATTGAAATGAAAGGTTAATAAAGCATGAAATTGAATATTTGTGAATATGAACGATGCAAACCTGATTAGTTTCATTGAATTAGTATTTATCAAACGTCTCCCAAGAGACTTGATCGCATTGCATGAATGTCGTAAATCGTGATCAAATGTCACGAAGTTTTATTATATCAATGACGATGAATGGAGTAAATAATTAAAATTCAATAAGTTCTGTTCGTCGTATATTTGTTCGATATTTCTTTCCAACCGTCATTGATAGCACAATTGTTGAAGTAAAGAGCTCGCTACATTGAATGTGCCAAAACTCGATCATTCGGACATTTGTGGTTGCCGTTTGCAATTTGATTCTGGAAATGCTTATTAGCATTCTGGAGTCACCAGATCTTCCGGCGAAATCCAAAGTTATCCTGAGATAACTCTTCAGTGGTGGGCAACGCGTGGCCCGCCGCTGCTTCTCATATCTAAAGTGACCCGCGGGCATTATTTGAATCGATGATGTGGGAATGACTCACTCCGACTTCGACCTTTGAGAGGCACATCTAAGGGTTAGGGATCTCTTTAGAATTTGCAAAACCATCAATTAACAACTAAATGAGCAATATGATGGCACAAAAAAATAAAAATTCACATTCGAATTATCCAACCATGCTCCTTTCGTAATAAATTTCTTCTCGTATAGGCGCAAAATGGTCATCACGTGCGCGAGTTTATACCAAGTCACATAGTATTCGATGCCCTGCTGACCATGTTTCTCTACGCAATAAACCACGCCTTCATGAATCTAGAAGGAGGCTACGACGCATTCACACCAATTCATTTTTTTCAAATGTTCTTGCTGACTTTCATTTGTATACTACACTAATATATGTTTCGTACACTCAATTGCCATTAGCACACGACTACGATTTGTGGAGTCCATGCACGGCTTTTAAAAGCCGCATGTATTTGGGTGACATGTGTGCACGTATGTAGCATGATCAATGATGGTAGTAAAATCAATTTTATCTTGTGCGGCTTTCAGGCGAATAATTGCAGTACAGTTACAGACCGTTGTTTTTCGATAAAATAAGGTAATGTCGTTCAAATCAACAAAAAAGTCAAATTACAGTTTAATTACACTAAAGAAAAGCTGGCATGATTTGTTATAGGCATATTTTCTCTTCAATACTCACATGAATTGTAGAAAGCAAATCATGATTCCTTAATATTAAACAAATTAATTGCGTACAATATTGTTGTATACATTTACATGCAAAATTTTGTTATGTAATACGACTATATATACACACGCACGGAACAGCAGCCCAAAAGTCCACTTGAAAGAAAGGAATAAAAGAATATTAAACCAATACTACCGCTTTTTAAGATTGGTGGCCCGCAGGCTTTTTCGCGGGCCACTCCTTGTGGCCCGCTATCCCAATTTGGTTGCCCTCCACTGCTCTAGGGAATAGATGTTGTGACCGTGGAGAACAGATCCATTGACAGCTATCACGGTTGATTCTTGTTGGGGTCCTGGTCCTTGCGAGCTAGTGCTTATCATTGGGCAGCGACAGCGTAAATGTGCTTCTGAGATGCCAGAGTGTGCGCACGCTACTGGCTACGTATACAGGATTGCTGACATGATAGTTTTCGTTGAATGGTTCTGCATGACAGTTCTATATGACGTAAGTGAAAGCGATATAAGGTTAAAGAAATTCATTCCTTATTCGCAGAATGTGACATGCTGTTCATCGCACTTAAATCGTAATTTAGTAAACATTATTTTAAATTGATTTGGTTTCAAAAAGAAAAGATGTTTTACTTCAAAGCAATCTTGCGTCAAGGATTTTGGACATTTTAATTTTAAATTGAACATTACAGGTGTGATAATCTAACTTCGGCCGTCGTCCTTATATCATCAATCATTGCGTGCCTTTAAATTCAATCACTTCATTTTCTTTCAGACATAACGATCAAGCAAATGGAAAATTGCTTAGATTTCCCAAATAAAGTATATTGCTATGAAATCGTATTACTTGCCTGCATCCAAAAATGCATGAAGACGAGCCGCTCCATTCTCATGATGGAAAATAATGGAATCCATCGAAGAAAAAAGACTGGCTCTGAATTAAACCCCACACTTTGTGCAAGAGAACAAAACATCATTCTACACTTGAAATGAAATGCTGAGAAATTGGATATCTAAATCAATAACAAATAAATTAAAAAGAAGTTTAAAGAAATAAATTTGAGTCTCAGATAATTGTGAAAATTCAATTCTCAAGAATTGATCAACTATGTGACTAATCACATGACAGCACTATAAACTGGATGCTAATGAAAAGCTAATTTTGACCGCGAAAGCGCACAACAAAGCGAGAATGCTAAAGGATTTCGAAAGCTAATTAATTAGTCATTGAACTTATTTGTTTCATTTTCAAAATCAGCTAACTTTCGTAGTCTACAGTTTACGGTTGAAGAAAATAATAATCGATTAATTAAACACTTATTCGCACGACTATCGTTTACATTACTTTGCTTTCAGATTATGAAAAATCGTGCTTTTTGTTCGTAATTTTGCTAAACTTATTGCTTGAGTTCATCTTGTCCTCTGTAAAATCTCCTAATTTCCAAAGTTCAGTATATTTTACAATTTTAGGCTTTAGAAGTCCATTGTGATTTTTCTTAAGATTAAATTTGAGTGAATTGAAACAATCTAAGCAAAGAACCGTCAAGTCCTGCAAGTTTATAAGTGACAGGGGTGAAAACTTTGTCTCCATGTTGATGACTTGAGGCAATCAACCAACTTCTTGATTGACGTTAAAGAACTAACGAGTCATCCTCTTTTTGAATATTTAAACACCACTTCCAATTATTGGTGTCTCGCTAAGTGTTTGACAGCGGACACAAAGGCGGACAGAGGAAAATATTCCAAACTTGTCAAACTTCGGAAGTTTGATTGTTCAGGATGAAAAATATTCAGAAATCATTAACGACAATTTCCCTTGTGTTGCTCCACGAAGCTGTATATGCAATTCAAATTAGAGCACTTGCACGTTTAAACAATAAGGCAAAATTAGTACATCGGAATGATAGAAATGAAACTTTTGCTTCAGTTTTGATGAATTTATGTCTGAAAGCATTAATGCGCTGAAGATTGACTCTCAAATATGACGTGGGCATTTGCTTCAGAGGTGCGAAAGCTGCAGAATTTAGAAACAAACAAATGATGTCATGAAAACAAAAAGTTCTCAACTAAATCTTTCTGGACACCATGAATTCCTATTATTCATTTCTTTACAATGCATTCAATTGGACACATTTTGAGTATTTGACTCAAAGTTTGCTGCGACTATGGCCCTTTTATTTGCATCGAATCGCACTTGAATTGGCAAAAAGAAAGCGATTTTTAACATGAAAGTAATGGTACATTCCATGAACTCTCGACTGAAAATCATCAAAAAAAATATTTCAAGGTCTGCTGCACAATTTATGCCGACTGGTCTTATTCGTGTTTGATGGCCTCACTGAAATGAGATGACACTGCAAGAAATTCACTAATTCTTAGTTCCAGTGCAATAGAATTATAATAATTAACTAGAATATGCAAAAACCTGTTGTTTTGCCATCCATTGAGAGTGATATTATTTTCATGTGAAAACTGGTTTTCTTTTTTCCATTTTAGTGCAATTTGAGGCAAAGAAAGGGGTCTATGAATAGGCGGTGATGGAGGGAGGGCTTTTTAACGGTTCTGGTCCTAACCTCACACAAATGTCATGAAATTGCTTTCCATGAGAAAAATGACTTCTTTTTTGAGATTATCAACACAAAGGTTAAATATTTTTTAATACCGTTTAATGCCTTTGCATATATCTTCACACGGAGGCTGATTTAGATATCATTCATATGCATAGAATGAGCCATAGATATCCGACTTTTCGCTCTGTTTAAGTGAGTGAGACTGAAATGTACATTAGCTTTTTGTTGGTGGTCATTTCAGCCGATCATTAGGGCACCGATCTGGGTCAATGTTGCTAGATCTAAAAGAAGAATCAAATTTACTGAAACATGTAAGAGGTGCAGGTTCTTGCCGTACACTTGAACAGAAACAGTGAGAAACGTGAATATTCACGAAGTTCACTGACCAGCTGCTTGTGTTTTCCCGCTGTCATGACAACGCATGCTCTTCTCAATGTCTATGTCCGTTCTATCATGTGTCGGGTTTATCTGGAATAAACATTGACTGACAGAAGTAATTAAAATAAAAGTAATCTAGATGAAAATGTGTATTACATTTAATGTCATAATAATATATCATGCAATTTTATACTATCCTGTATTATTACTATGAAAATGCGCAGTATGCATCAATGTATAATTGCGATCATTGAATGATTTTATGGAAATTTACTGAAACTTGATTAGGTAGTAGTGCTCTTTTTATTCATAGTATCTCTCCTAATAATTTTGTGGTCAAAATGCATGTAATCTAGAACGTCATAAACTTGTCATAATGGAATTGATTGATATCACAACTTAAAGTCACAACTTAAGGAATTTGAATGTTTTGTGACTCAATCTCTTTCTCTTCAAAATGGCGTCAACGTCAGTTCGCTGCCTCACAATGGCGTTGACCACGGCCCCGAGCTCGGTCTATCTATATGTGGAATTTAAACCAAATTCTAATTCAGTGCATTGAAGAAAATCAACAATCTTAAAGCTACCGCCAAATTTTTTATACACGCGTGGGATAAAAATTAAGCTTGTTCGTCGGATGGAGCCTAAACATTGAAATTGCTTTGACGCTATTCCACACTTCTGGTGTCTAAGTCTCTGTGCGTATGCAAACCAACAGGGTTTCCATCAAGATTGGAGTCTCTGACCATGCTTTTGACGTAACAGGCAAAGGAGCGAACCATGCGATTACATAATCACGACAACTACACGACAGCTACAACCATCGTTCATATGATAATCAACAACTACGCCCGGAAGCTGTCGTGCGACTGAATTTCAATTTGTTCGGATCACCTCAGATTTGCTCTCAAATAATGCAGATTACATGTGTAAGGGCTGAATTTTAAGATTGTTCTTTAAAATCGACTTGCTCAAACGATCACCGAATTGCTCTCTTTACAAACATTGGTTCTTAACTTCTTTGAAAAAAACAAGCGTCATATTTCTTCAAATAAATGCCGAAAATACAGTTGCCGTGCGCTTGTTCGAGGTCGGTGTCTAAATGAGGTCAGAAATTGACTGAAGTTCATAGGTAGGGTAGAGTGGGGTAAGACGCCCCCCTTAAGCAAGATTCGACTGTTCAGGAACTATTGCGCTTCTTTCTGCCAGATCTTGCCATTATTAATTATTTCAATGTATGCACTAGTTACATGGACAAGGACTACAGCGAGAAATTCAAAGAAGATCCTATATTTTTCAACTTTCAAAAAGTACCAAAAGGGGCGTATTACCCCTAGGGGGTAAGACGCCCCACCCTGGGCGCAACCCACTCCCAACTTTTAAAATTATGAAATATCTTAAGGAAAGCTTGTCTATTCGACCAATGTGATGTGATCATCTAGTAAAACCAAAGCAACTTGTCTTCTAGCTATTTATTCTATAACATGCATAGGCCTATAGAACAAGATTAGGCCGAAACACCGGACTTATCAGTAAAAATCATAATTCGCAAATATAACTTGGCAGATTGTCGGCAGCACATTCCTCATGCGCCCACTGACTGCATTGCACCAACTGTATCCACTTTTCATGTGGTCGGCTATTCGAATACATTTCGCAAAATACTCCGGGGAGGCGTCTTAACCCCACCTGTATCTTTTTTTCTTCAATCTGTTTTCGAATGAAAGCGTTAAACTGAATCAAGCAGCTGTTTAAATCATATCTAGTGATGCGTTAACTTAAATTTCCTGTATTAAAGATATCAAAATGATGTCTGATTGCATCATAACACTTCATTTAACTTCAAAATAAATTACATCAAAAGCATCGAAAATGAGAAAAGAAACATATTTTCTTAACTAATGATGAAAATTCAATGATTTTTTGGGTTCCAACCCATTTTCTACGAGTATTAACCGTGAGAAGGGTCAAATATCCCGCATCATTATAGACTTCTGAGAAATCGATGGGGGGCGTCATACCCCACTCTACCCTACACATTCAATTGCATTTCAGAACACACTTGGAATCGGAAGCCAGTCAGGCCGGCCTTAAAATTTGAAGACCGACTAGTTGAATGTACGTGGTGTGATCCAAAATGTCCCGGACTAACCTACTTGCAGATAACCTGTGATAACGAATACTACTTCAGATGTAAATTTAGGTCTTTAAGGCATGAGAAATATGGTTGCCGAAATTTTTCCGGTCAGTTTTCTATTTTTTCAAAATTTTCAAACATTTTTGTCTGAATTTCAAGATTTTCCTATAAATTCTAGCGATTTAGAATTAATATATTTCGATTAACTTGACAGTTAAGCTATCACTAATAACCTGACTAATAATTAACGGAAAAACAAATGTTTTGTTCCAGAAAACAGTTTACTTTTCAATGTAAGAGACGTTAGCATTCGTCACTTTTTGCCAACGAAGTCTCAATTCACAAAAAGCTTTATGAAAAAATTCCGTGTCAAAGAATCAAAAAACTCAGTAACTGCATCCCGCAGTTCAACTGGCGATTCAAAATGGTGTCCAAGAAGATGCTTTTTGAGGAATCTAAACAGATAGAAGTCACTTGGGGCCAAGTCAGGTGAATAAGGAGGATGGCTCAATAGTTGAAATCCGTTTCTCGTTAAGGCATTGGTTGTCTCCTGCGAGGTGTGAATCGGAGCATTGTCATGAAGCAAGTAGAGGGGAATGTTTCGTGGCTTTCTTATTTTCTTCCTCGCTTCAGATAACAGATTGGAATAATATTCGCTATTGATTCTTACTCCTTTATCCGCAAAGTCAACCAGTTGGATTCCCGAAGCGTTCCAAAAGACCGTCAGCATCAACGACCGGCGATGTGATGTTCCGGATCGCATTTTCAAAGGGGCAGACTCGCCTGATTTTCGCCACTCTGCAGATTCTCGCTTACTTTGAGGCAGATACAAACTTGAAGGTGTTTCATCCTCTGTAAGGATGCAGTTCAGAAACTGATCTCCGTGCATTTCGAGGAGATCCAAATTTGACTGTGCCGCCAGAAGTCTGTTCTCCTTCATTTCAGGTGACAGAAACTTCGGTACGAAACGTGATGCCAGTTTGCGATATCCAAGTCTTTCGATGATGTCATGACAGGAGTGATAACTGATTCCCAACTCTCTTGACAACTCACGGATGGTTATCCTTCTGTGTGCTGTAATCACTTCATCGCACTGACTCGATTTCTCTTCCGGAATCTCCTGCGGCCGACCAACAGTTGAAAAATCTTGCTCCACAGATTGTCTTCCGCGTTTAAATTCGCTTATCCAGAAATAAGCAGTAGTTCTCGATGGAGCTTTGCTTCCATATGCCAGGCTTAATTCCTTTAGAATGTCACCATTAGCGAAGCCGCGGATCAGGAGGCGACTGAAGACACGCTTGTCACATCCATCATGAAAACTGATAGAACAAAGAACCATCGTTGACACGGATTTCTTAATGAATGCGTGCTGAATGAACTTCACTGATTGATATCGTAACACATGAAGCAATTAACAAAAGACGTGCAATATTCATGGCAAAGATATCCGTCAAATAAGGTACAAATGAAAATCAATCTAACTATAACAATAAGACAAATCGGATCTCGATCAATTCAGAAAATACAGAAATTCATGTTAAAATGTAAAAATATTTTTTAAAAATAGAAAACTGACCGGAAAAATTTCGGCAACCATATTTCTCATGCCTTAAAGACCTAAATTTACATCTGAAGTAGTATTCGTTATCACAGGTTATCTGCAAGTAGGTTAGTCCGGGACATTTTGGATCACACCACGTATTTATGACCATGTTTATGGAATAGTGACCAGGAGTAATTTCAATCGACTTTGTTTGTATATTATTGCCAAACGAAGTGCATTACATATTCATCGTCTATCAACTCACAACATTTATTATAATGGTAATTATTTCGATGATTTAATGTGCCATAGTATTGTAAGATGAGCAATCTTATGTCACCTGTTGTTGGTTGCTGAACCGTTTCTAAGACGTTGATAATTCCAAAAGTTCATCATGGATGCGGATTAGGACTCCGACTCCGGGGGTTGATAGGACTCCTACTCCGACTCCGGGTGGCAATTATATAAAGTCTATTTTTTCTAAATAAACTAGTAACCTACATCATAGATCATTATAGGCTTACTTGAACCTTTCTTCAGTGGTCATTGCTGTATCAATTATCAATCATTTTCGATGAAAGTTTGTCAAATTTCGCTTTAAGTTGGATGCATACGACTCGGCTCCTCGCAACCTTTGCTTGTATTATATTTCGGGTCTAGTTAAAGTCCGGAGTCCTATCATCCAACTCCGACTCCGCATCCCTGCTTTGTATGAAATTGGGTCGAAACTAATCATTTCCATGAGCGACGCTCCGAATCAAAGTTGTCCTGCTTATCCAAGTAACCTATAGTCTGCTATACCTAAATGTATCAGGAACAGCTGCTCTGAGCTTCTACTCCGGAAGATATTGCATGTCTGTATTGCTGGATGCTAGAGAGACATAAATCATTTCGCATCACGGCCTTCCAAAAGCAATAGGCGTTAAACCAAAACCATAAGCTCAAGTCATGAACCACGGTCCATGGCATTTTCTGCGTGTTAGCTTTCCTTGGAACTTATGTGTAAGAGTTTCATTTGCCATTCCACGGTCCAGCTGTGTGTGCCTCCGATCACCGACCGCCGATTCTTTTATTTCGAAGGTCACAGTTTACATCCCAGCCGCAAAGCAACTGACTGGTTCCAACCCTTTTACAAAATTAACCAAAAGCAGTCAACCGACCTGCAGCCGCATTGCACAATCAGGTATGCTTGTTTTCAGTATTGATTAAGATGTAATAGAAATGGTGAAATGAATGAATGGCAGATAATGAACAATTGGGAATACTTCATATTTTCATGACAATTTGAGATGGCAACAATGAGCTTTGAGGACTTTTAACAGTCGAATATTTTACCAAGTTTGATCCGCAGTAACACCTGAATTTTCCGATCTGGTAATTCTACTTGCAATTGCTGAAAGCTGCACTGAATAGCTGCAATGCTCACATGCAAACAGTGTTGTGACATGTAACACACTATTGATATGATTTGGCTGTCTATTCATAAACTGTTATTACTATTCCAATACCCTAGAACATTTCCAGAGTTGCACAAATACAGACCACCAGCACCTGGAATTGATGAGTAAGGTGGACGCAAAATTGAGATAATATCTCAGACCTTCAGTAAACAAGCATAAATCCTGTGGATGTTTATTAAATCAGATTGGAGATATTACATCGGTACTATAAAGGCAGTCATTTATAGAATTTGAGTCATGTTGTCGTATTCTAAAGCAGTCAACCGATAATTCAAAAGTTCATTCAATACCATTGACATTTGTAGTCATTTTATGATCTTCCAGTAACTGAAGCAAAATAGATTTAATTAATCTGTCTGAACACTGAACGAATAGCAGAGGTCTTTAGAACGTTTTAAGAGGATTTTCGAAGACCAATCTGCGTGAACAATTATCCAGCCATATGTATTAAATGCACGATACACGAATATCCCTCCCTATACCAAAAAATTGTAGATCTTGAGGATTTAATATAGAATATGCTCGTAGAATGATTTGAGGCCTAATCATTTGGAGAGAGAGAGAGAGAGAGAAATAGAGAGTGAGAGTGAGAGGAAGTGACGGAGAAATTATGTTAGATATTATTCAGAGTAATAATAAACTTGATTAAAATAACAGCAGCAAAACCAAATTCTTCCAATGCGCCAGGTGAAGAGACTTTTTGCAATCTAGTTTATGAACATTTTATTAAATCAATTGATAAAATTGATTAAAATAACAGTAGCAAAACCAAATTCTTCCAATGCGCCAGGTGAAGAGACTTTTTCCATTCTAGTTTATGAACATTTTATTAAATCAATTGATAAAATTGATTAAAATAACAGTAGCAAAACCAAATTCTTCCAATGCGCCAGGTGAAGAGACTTTTTGCAGTCTAGTTTATGAACATTTTATTAAATCAATTGATAAAAATCTGTCAGCTTCATGTTGCATTTTTAAAGCCATTTTCATGTGTGAATTTTAGTGTCTATGTAAAGTTGCTAATCCTGAATTAAACTGCTCAAATTTCGGAGCGCTACACATGGAGCATGCACATTAAAGCAACGCTCTAAAATCACACATTTTTTTGAAACTAGGCTCTTCGATTCGTGATCTTTCCAAGCAATTTTATCTCTAATATTTCTGAACCTCTTTTCGTGACTGATTTTATCGTGTGCTCATATAATGCTTATATTCATGAAAAAAGTGATTTTGATGATTGCAAGAAAATGAAAAGTAACAATGAAAACACAGAAGTCTGGTAGTTAAAAAATCCGTTTACATCACGAGGGTTTCTTGAGGGAGAGCTTTAGAGTTCTGGTCAATTGAAAATCATTGAGAACCATTTGAAACTAGTTATATTAAACAGTACATCAGAGTGTTCAAGAGGAAGCTTATCACTTTTTGCTTCCCGAAAGTGCATTTTCTATCCAACTTCTTCTCAAGTGTCCGATAACTTGCACAAGATGGCGTGGAATTATGTAAGTTGAAAATAACCCTGCAAACATCGCAATAATTAACAAGAAATCATTGCAATTCTGCCTTAATTTGATTTATTACAGTGATGATTGTCGACAACATTATTGCCGAAGTGCGCTTCGATGGAGTAGTTATATTGACTGACATTTGAATGTATTGGTTTTGCAATTTTGTCATGATTTGACTAATTTGGATGCTGTAAAGAGGAAATGTACCATCCTTGCTGTTGACATGCACAGCGTCAACTTCCGCTGAAATTGCAATGGCTATCACTCTTTCTCCACACGTAAATATTGAATTTCTAGGAACAAAGCCCTTCAGCTCACGACGTTTTAATAGCAAATTGGTTTTCATCACTTATTTCTCGATTATGACAAAGTGAGAGAAGTTATCTTTAAATCTTCCATTTTTCCGAACCAAAAATACCTTGTATAGCGTCGCTTACATGTACTGTTAGTGAACGTCAGTGACCTTGTTCTTCATGAATAGACAGATAGACGTCCTAGTGTTCCTAATAACCGACTTTGAAGTGACATGTTCTATCTTTCTGTAAAGAATTCCAGGATACAAGCAGATGTTGTATACAACAGCTGGGTGGCCGCCTTGCATTGATAAACTGATCTGAAAGGGAGGAATCGTTTGTTGACCTGTGTCCTCATTTTTTGTCTCACGTAAGAATTGTACAACAAACGTTATCGTTATGATACGTGTACAACATTCAGGCATATTGAAAATTTGAACGAAAATAGTGAAATTAACCGATCGGGTTAGGAAATCATTTATTTACTCTTTTATTGAAAAAACTAACAACGCGCTGTAACTTAAGAAGCTCACAGCACGACAGCACGACCTTGGAAAAATTACTTTAAGTGAAAGTCAATGATTTGTTCATTATATGAAGCATCAGATAGAAGAGAGGCCTTTTTTCAAAAAGGTCGAGTGAATTGCTTAACTCACTCTTTAACTTCTACAGTATAGCTTCGGTCGAATCACATGAAATTCACAGTACAAAATATTTCGTATGTGAACTTTTTAATGGTGGCTTCCATTTCATCCAACCACTCATCGATCATTGTCGTGTTATAGATAGCAATTCAAAATACAAAAAAATTGCTTTTCGTACGATTGGGGGAGTAAAATCTATTTCTATTTCTATTTCCAGTAGAAGATGGCAGGCAACTTCTTGAGGGTTGGCCTGGTGGCTCCTCAGGCCTAAACCCCATAGAGAATTTCTGGGTCAAAGAAAACAGTGTGAACAGGTATTGCTACTCTCTCTACATAGAAATGATCGATGTCATGAAGTGCGCGCGGACTCAAAAATTAAGCTGCTGACTGTAGAAACTTACTGAATCCATGCCAGTTCAACCTTTGTAGCGTTAGAAAAATAAGGACAGTTTTACCGATTACTAGACTTCAAGATAGTGAAAACATAAGAGTCATAATGCTATTTTGCATTATCCACTGTTACTTAGGCTAAACTGTCGATTACATAGTTTGTAATGAAGTATCTAAATATTTTGATGACTAATAATCAACGCTTTCCACGATTCCGACAAAAATGAGAAGTGTTTCCATACTTTTGAACAGTACTGTACAATCCCTTATGCCGTCGTCCTGGCAACTACCTTGGTGGAGTTCTGACTAATTAAATTTTCTTCCATGAAGAAATTAGGCATTGATATGTACAAGATTCATTTCCGACCTTTTTATTCAAGTAGACGATGCTCGGGACAGTTTCCGTGCGATTTCTATTCAGCAACAGCAGTTAGTTCTATTTTGAATGTTAGCCGCTATTCACAGCTGAAATGAACAGTTGAAGGATGTTTCAGACAAATTTTACAACGTCAAATAGTGAGCAGAAACAAATAAACTGAATTGAAATGAATCGAAAACAAAATTTATTTGTATTCTTAAAAATATCAATTTCTCCATTTCCTCTCATGATATAGTGAATGAGTTGGGAGTTTTCACAATGGTTTGGAATATGGATCTAAAGTGGCTAGCTCTTATTCAGAGCATTATTTGAGTTTGCCATGAGAAACTACGTGCTTGAGGACTTGAAGGACTGCTAACATGGCAATGACTTTTCTTCACAAAGAGTTCGAGGTTTTCTGTTTCATAGTGCAACCCATTTGTGAAGCGAAGTTTGGATTTCAAGTGTCCCATTCAGCGAATTAGGAGCAGATATTGAAACAGTGAAAATGAGTGTGACTGTATGAATGATGTTTCGAATTACCAGTTTGCGATTCAATCATTTTTCCTGTGCCTTTTAAATTTCAAAATGCAACTCTTTATATATCTCTTTCTGTGAATTAAATCATTTCAATTTAGTGGGTTCCTCCCCCCTACCGCAGATGCTGTGAACACTACACAGATAATATGCCTATATTATCTGAATTATGTACAGTTGCTTGAAGGGGTATGGGTTGTCGTCCAAACTGTGGTGAGCATTATCACAGTGCACTTGCGGAACTAATAATGTAGATATATAAATAGTATATGGACATTTATATGTCTTCTATCCTATAGACATCTAATACTTATAAATGATCTATTATGTTAACTTTTTACAGTTTAAAATTCATTGATAAATATAATAATATTACTATACAAATTTGACGGGCATAATAGCTTACAATCGAAGTTAATTCATTTAGAATTCATGCCATTATCTGTGTGAATAAAGCTTGTGAAATTGGAAACTTATGCACATACGCACATTAGCATGCTCCGAGTTCAATGCGCATGTAGGCATTCATAGTCGAGGTATCTAAGTTAGAGATTCAGTCACAATATTCTGTCACAGGATGTATTGCCAAAGGCAGATTGGATATAGCATGATAAGGATAGCAATAAAACTTATATTATCCTGAAGCATGCTATCGATATTGCACTCGCCAATTGAAAAGAAGCGATGTTATAGATGAATTAAAAAACTAATAAAGAAAGAAATCATTGTATTTTAAGCTTTACTCCTGAAATTAATGGGATGGTAGTGTTCAAGTTTTGAAATTTCACGTGACAATTTCAGTTGTTAGAAGTCTTTTTATAATACGCAACTGAATTCGGCGATTTCAGATGGCAACTTGATGTGAATGACAACTCTATCAAAGGGGCTTCTCTTCATTCAATTACCAAATCTGTTTCTTCCCCCTTAAATGTGAGAAAAGCTTGACTTGCAGCTAGCACAGTAATGATTTAAAAAATGCAATACAATGTAATCCAGTAATGAGTGTTAAGTTATAAATGAAGGACGCTTGTAAATGAAATATTCAAGTGTAGCACATGATGGAAGGAGTGATAAATACTTTGTTATCAAGTTCAGGCACTAGCTTCTCATTCAAGATACACACAATTAGGAAGTTTATATTCACATTGAAAATTATTTATTATCGGTGTCATTGAAACTTCCGCAAACTTCCGTTTAATCAATGCTACAACAATACCAGGTCTGTTAGAATCTCTCACGTGAATGCCTTGAACGTCTGTCCTTGTTGCCCTGATCTTCCTGTGTAATATGACCCGTACCTTCTGCGACTTCACCATTTAAGGACAATAGTCGCAACAGAGTTATCATACAATTTCACCCTGTGATTGCTTGAGTTATTACTGGAAGAGCAAATTAGTTTTTCGATAGTAAACAAATGTTTTATGACCAGCATGGACGCAATTGTGAAACAGATTTGTAGATTAGAGATTGTTTGCTTTTACAAGATTTGGATTCGCAGAGATGAATTACAAAATTTTGCCAAAATTCAAAGTCTCGCCCGCATATTCTGATGCACAAAGCAGCACTCAACTTTAGCCTTTGCGCCATACACCTAGGGAACACGAATTTTCTGTATGAATTTCATAGCTAGTGATCGTCATAGAAGAAGACCTCCGATGTTTTCGAGCCAAGTATCATTTGAATGCGTTGTACGATGTCACAATGAATTAGGATTTGCTATTGAATCACACGGTCATTATCCACCTACCTCATACAACATGTACACAGTTTCATAGAGGTAACAACTATGAAAGCCTTGATTACCAACTTTTGCAAAATTAATGGTTTAATGGATCAGCAATGTATGATGGATCGGTAACTTCAGAGTTCTCTCAAATTCGCTTCCTACAATAACAAGTACCGTAAAACGGGGTAACTTGAAACAGTTATTTTAGTATTTGTTGAAAAAAATATTAGAAGTTATTCACCCAGAATCTAGAGACTACTCATGAACCGAATGTTATGCAATATCAACAAAATAGACTATTCACCATTTAAAAACATTTGCAAATGAAAACGTAGGCTGAGTTTAAACAAAAGATGTATTTTTTGATAATAGGGGGTAACTTGAAACACTACTATTCTTCAATGAAATAACACTGATTATGGAATGAAAACACATGGAAAGAGTAAGGTTAACTTGAAAAATCACTTACGGCACTCTTCACATTGAAAATGAATATCTCTTGACCTCTTGTTACACTTGCCACATATCCAAATTTTGGCACCGAGTACACTGCAGCCAATAAGGCCCGGTATAGGTCTCATAATCACAATGGCAGGAGAAGCAGTAATTTTCTTCGTCGCTGTCCTCGTCGGATTCATCGTCCTCACTCACTACAGTTCGGCATCTTCCTCGAATGCCAGTAGATTGGGATGGTCCAGCAGATGCGCACAACCCTGAAGGTCCAGCAACTTCAGTCTCAGAGGCCAAATCTAGGCCGGGGAGAATCTTCGGCCCCCTTTTCTTCTTTTCTTGGTTGTCTCTTTGACCTCTGTTCTTCTTCAGAAAATCGACGAGAACATTGTCCAACTTCCTCCCAATCTCACCTCTTGTCAAATCTGCTCCTCCGGGAAGACGCTTCAATGAATGGCTCGGCTGCGTTCAAATGACGGAGGCCCGTGCAGCGGAAACCGGAGATCAAGTTGCTAGCAACATTTTTGAGCTTCATCTTCTGCCATAATTCCATCGATTCCAGGTAAGTTGTTCTTGAAACGGGAGACACTGCAATGATTCGAATCCAAGTAAAACTTGATGAGAAGGCGAAAGTCACTCTTGGAAAACCCATAACCCCATGCGGTCACCTGCTGCACTGTACTCGCTATAGTCTCTTCCTCGGCATCGGTGAGAACAGGAGGAACACCATGTTTCTTGTCATGCAAACCACGTGATTTGCGACTCAGTGTCGCGAGACTGATGCCATATTTTGCACTTGCTTCTCTGAGAGATGTACCTTCACCCACTTCTTTCAAAGCAGCCTCTAAATCATTCGCGTCGTACGTTTGATAGGGTCTCTTGTTGTTGCCTCTCACGTATTCACGGGGCATGATAACCAAAATGTCGTCTCACAACGGTGCGGTGCGATCGATGACTGAACTACCGGTAACTGTGGTTGAGCGTCACTCAAGACAGAGAGAGAGAGACCGCGTGAGCGCGCGTGCGTCCGTATGTTATCAGGTGAACGTTCTAATACAATCTTAGTGCAATACACCTCTGAATATAATCGATATCTGTTGATTAATCGAAGTGTTTCAAGTTACCCCGCGTGTTTCAAGTTACCCCGTTTTACGGTACTTTATCGTTAGTGTGGACGATCCGACATTTGCAAAATTGATTCCGATTGCTACAATAACAAATCAAGTCAGCTTATTATAAATACTTTGTTTGTGCATCATCGTTTTATCTGACTTCCTTTAGTCATGCATTTGATTTCAAAATTTCTGAGGAAAGATTGCATAAACACTTCGATATTCTCGTTGCAAATCAAGGTCTGTCTCGATGAACTTTGTATGTATAAAGCAACGGAAGTTTCAGATGAAATCATTATAATATATTTTTTGAAGAAACCCGACGGAGAAAAGTTTCACTACAAAATTTTACCAAACAATCTACAGTACATTTTCATGAAGGGAAAATTGAAAAACACCTTTTCCAGGCTTTAGTATCAAATCATTGATGGAATCATGATGACGATTGACAGTTGCTTTATCCAGGAAGTATTGCCGCTTTTGCTCTCTGTGAAGTGTCTTCACAAACCGCGAAATCTCGAAGACTGATTAATGAAATTCATTGTGCAAATCTAAGAATTGTTGCAATTTGATGTAATTCTTAAACTTATGTATGAACCGCACTGTCAAATAAAATTGCAAGTGGTCACTACTTGAGAATGAGAACAGACATCGGAATGCAATCCTGATCTTCCGATGAATGTTTTTCGTGAATGTCAATGCATCAAGATGCTTCTTCTCTACGAGATACATTTTCATGTTCTCGATTCCTTATTAAACCTCTCTTCACAGTCATTCAAATACATGATCAATCGGTTTTGTCTAGGGAATGTACGACAAGCTGCCATAAATCAAATTTAGATACAGTAATAGCCGGATAAAAACACAAGCATTGACTTATCATCAGGAGCATTAAATAAATGCATACAGACAAAGGATAATGTTTGCAAAAATTACATTCGGTGAGCAATTTAAAAGTCTCCGTAAAATGAATGTTCTACTAAAGAGAACGGACTTAGAAAAAAAGGACGGCTGGTAATCCTGCTATGAGTAATATTTGTAAAGTAATTTAACCCTTTTTTATCTCACGCCGGAGCGAATAATTATTTCAAGGTCTCCTTCAGTGACTTTAGCTGTTTTTTGTAGACCAAATATTTTAGCCACAGGAGCCACATGAAAAAATTTACGACCTCATTTTTTGAAATTTTGGATTTTCACCATTACTGATAAGAATTTTGAGTTTTAGGGTGATTTGCAACTTCTGTAGTTTGTCCGTTATGGAAAAATGGTCGAGTTATTATGTTAATTGATTCTCAGATGCTTTTTACATTGCTATGATGACTAACACTACGTATGTCCTATACATGCTACTTGCAAATGCATGTTCATAATTCAATAACTGAGCGAATTACACAAGCTATAGTATATATTATATAGTAATATAATTATTGATACATGGAGTTGTAGATCTGGCTGATGTGATTCATATAAATAATTTCTTAGACTATATTTATACAGACTATTTTAGATAGAAAAAATACGAAATATTTAAAAAATTGTTTTTTGAATTTTAAAATGCTTTTTATAGCAATATCAACCGCTTGAAATGCAAAATCGACAACATCACCGGACACAGCATGTTTTAATCAGGTTCTATTGTAATTTTCATAAAATACTGTCAACTATTTTAGATACAATTACAAAATTTTTAATAAAATGATTGTTTGAATTTTAAAATGCCATTCATAGTAGTAACAAGATCAACTTGGAATGAAAAACTGATACCACCATCGGATGGAGCATACCCAAAATAGATAGACCCATCACGTTATGCCATATTAATTAATGGTTTAGGAGATCATAGGTTGGGGCCATAAAGCCCACATTAATACTTAACCGACAAGAAAAGCCTGAGGCAAATCCGATGCAAGCCGAAGAAAGCTGCTCCCCAAAATGTTGAAGTGCACACTACCACTGTTGCCCAGCCCGCATGCCAGTGGCTTATCAACTCGGTCCTAAGTTGATAGCGACATGTAGGATAAGCTCACGTGCACCATGAGGATGCAGTCATGTTTGACTCATGGCTGTATTCGGTAGCTGGTGCTCCACTTCACCAGGAGATATTTCGAGAACTTTTATTTCGCTACAGTGAGCTGTGGCGGAATAGGAGTGGGGTCGCTCCTCATTGAGAAGTTTCTAAAAGTACCCAAAATGTCAAAATAATGCATATCGCAGGGCTTTCTAATTATCCAACCCCAATTAACAAATAAGGTCTCATTTTGAAGCTCTTTACACAGCTCTATTACCACAATCAGTAATGCAGTGATTACAACATTGATTGTGATAACAGAGAAGTTTGTTGACTTCAAAATGCGACCTTATTTGTTAATTTCTGTTGGATGATTAGAAATTCATACTGCATTAAAATTTAGTCAAATTTTTATGCCGCACAGGAGTAATTTCGAATAAAATACACGTAAAATGACAGCAATGTATTTTCAGCAACAGCAGAGTAATAAATATAGCATTAATTTCCCATTGTCATTATTTGCGTGATTTCTTTGTTGTTTATCGGGGAGTTAATCAAAATTTATTTATCAACAAAAACTATCACTGCCTCAACGACTTCCTTTCAATGTCATGTTTCAAACATGACACCAGCCCGACTTGAGCCAAAATCTCCGACAACAGCATTTACTAATACAAAGCCACTTCAACTATCTTCTTCTGCGGTGGCGTTATTGCATAAAATTTTGTCAATCCGTATTTCTATGACTTCAACTTATTTCAACTGAATTCTGATAATGAAGAATTTAGTAATGAATACAGTAAACAGGTGCTTTTTAAAAAGCAGATGGATGAAAATCGAGGAGGAAGAAAATGAATCAATTGAAAGAAATACATGTGAAAAACATGCACGTGAAGCAAATTCGTCGGGATGTTATCTCTACTCAGTCGCAGGGCGGCTAAACGATGATTCAATTTTATATTCCTCCAAAGGTGATTAAATCTGGATATCATCCATAAATAATCATAATGTAACTCGATCACGGATAGATTGATTACGGATAGACAGTGATTCTAACTAGCGGCAAACATAAAGGTGAAATTTGTTCAACTGAATCCTCCAATGAACTTTAGCACTGATGTAAATGAGAGAATACATCAAATTCTTGACAGAAGACACAGGAAATATTTTACATCGTTACAGAATCTCCATAAATAAGACAGACATTCCATCATTCAAACACGGCTTTCAGATGCATTTTAAATATCTATGTACATTCCCTATCTGCTTTAAACGATCAAACTAATGAAAACCCCGTCAATTGAAGATATGGAAACTTACAAAGTAAATTAAATGTAAGATAATTGACTAATTTATTTGAATTTTTATCCTTTGTTCCTATTCACAATCCACGATTCTTAGTCTGTCGTGCTCTAAATGTCGACGAGCCGGCTTCGTCCATAATGCAAGTGATCCAAAGCAATTAAATAGACTGTCGAAATAAGTAAATCAAAGTTGACCTTTCGAACGGAGAATAAGCTGCATTTTCAGCACCTATTGTGATAGCAATTATTAAACATTCTCTCTCAACTTACTGGGGAATAGGTTATCTTACTAGAAGTCATGGTCAGGTTAATATTGAGGCAATTGTCCACGGGACTTCATCGGATATCATGATTATTCGCTCAAAACTGGTTGCACGAAGATATGTTCACTTCAAGGCTAATCTTGAATTGAGCAAGTATGAACCAATGAATAAGTTTACGAAATGATTGATAAATCAATATTTGAAATTCAATTATTAAATATTTCAAAGATTTGGCATATTTGCAGTTTGATGTAGCAACCATAAAAATCCTTCAGTTAGCGGGACTAGAATGGACAACAGCGGTTCATGGTTATCTCGGTCGATCATTTAGGCACCGATTTTAATTAATGCTGGTAAGAAGAATCAGTTTACTGATAAATTCAGCAACTGAAGATTCCTGTTGTGAGACGATTTGCTGAAAGTTATCTTTTTCAAAATGATTTTACATCTAAAGAGCAGTGATAGCAACATTTATAAATATTTTTGCTTCATATTAATTAACAAATAATTGTTTAATAAAACTTATATGACGCAATGTGTAATCTCAAATTCTGGAATTCAAGCATCTCTCTCGTGTTAACAACATACAAAAGATAAAGGAGTCGCAAGATTGCTGTTATCGGCAACTTAAGATAAATCGATAGTGCACACTGCGCGCGTTGTTGTTATGCATGCTCTGATAATTTGAAATAATTCGAATCGAATAGATTTTTAAGATTTTTAAAAGAAGAGAACATGCCTGTCGTATGGTTATATGCTACCAAGGCTTATATACTTCAGACCACTCTTTTAGCTTATGACTAAAATCTAGCTCTCTTCAAGTACACAGATACAAAAATTAGATGGACAAAAATCAGCTATAAATGCATGCACATAATACGGCTTATCCTATTTATTGCTAGTATAGCAATTCTGGGCCGTCTTGAGCCTATAAAACGAGCTCTGGCCTAGCCTATTAGTTAATCATTGAATTATATATGAATGCATCAGAAATAAATTTTACAATACATACACACGTATTTAACCTAGTCCTAGCGAGGACTAAATATTGCGCTCACGCAGGCAAAAACATAGCAATTTAGTCTTCCACCCGCCTCAGCTGATATATATATATATATATATATATATATATATATATATATATATATATATATATATATATATATATATATATATGAATATATGCAGATGCCTCCCTTGCTTTCGCTTCATAGTATTGTTTTTAAATTTATAATACGTAGCACCAACAGTATCTGAACGGATCTGGGTAAAAATGTTTCTTAGAAAAAATAGAGGCTCAAGTGACTTCTGCCGATAGATGCATGTAGATTGACTCCATTCAATCGTATTTTTGCGTGCATGGTGTTTCAAATGTATGGTTGGTCCAGCGCATATGTTTTTCAATCATACATGAATTTGTCTCTGTCTCTCAAAGGAAGAAAGTAAAGTTTGATACAGATAAAATTAATTATCTAAAATGCCAAAACTACAGAGTTTTGAAGTAGTCTATGCTTGGAATTCAGAAAATTAAGTGGCCCGATCATTACTAATATCAAAAAATACAATACGTCAAACAGTAATTGACTTTAGATATATCGGAATCAAAGGGAAAAAATCTTAATTCCTTTCAAATAATGGAAGCCGTTCATATACGATCACTCTCCAATGATAATAGAATTAAAAATCTCCAATGATCAAAGATTTGAGAAACAAAAAATATCTGAATGATCAAAATAGCCAAAATACCAAATAGGTCAAACTCAAAAACCAAAAAGCGATATGAAAAATAAATGAAAACCATAAAAAGTTTATGAGCAATGTAAAAAAAGTTTATTGAAAATTTTTGAGGTTAAATCTTTCGGTTGAAAATATCTAACGATCTTTCGGCAACAATAATTCGATTGAAAAAAGCAATGGTCAAAAAAGCCAACATAAAAATTGTTCTTTCAAAAGAAGAAACGGAAATTTAGGAATGATAAATAGAAGAATAGAAAATGTATAAAAATTCCCAACAGCAGAAAAATTTATGTAGAAAAATGGAAAGTAAAAGAAATGGAAATAAAAAGAAGAAAGCGGAAGAAAGATTGGAACAGATAAAAGAAATTAAAACATTAAAAAAATGCAAGAAAAAAGAATGTATTGAGAGAAAATGGCAACTGATAAATGAAAATTAAAAATTGTTAAAAAAAATTGTTAAAAAAACTAATTAAAAGGCTTCAGATTTTTTTATTCTACATATGTAAAGTTATTGTAAATAACTGTTAGTACATTTTGTCTTTACACAGTTTACCAAAAATTTGCACCAAAATTAAAAGCATGATAATCTGAATAATAGAATTACAAAAACAAAATTGTAAATGCACTAATGAAATACCAAGATCACAGAAAAACAAGTGGCCCTGACAGAATAACCTTATGAAGCATTAAAAGATATGCGAAGACGAGACAATAAATACTCGTGAAAATTGTTATACGCTATGTACTGAAAGATCTGAAAAATTTCCTTGGAGAAGAAGTTTGGATTACAAAAATATTTAAAACAAGGAAATAGAAGAAAGATCAAACGATATATATATATCTGCCATCATCCTTCATATAAATGGAAATATAGATATAAAAATCAACGACATCATAAATTTAAAATGAAAGTTTGTTATTAATAAGAAAACGTTAGGTTTAAGAAGGGAAGTTCCGCATTGATAAGAAGTTCCGCATTTCATAACGTGCTGATTAATTTATAAGAATATATAACACACCATTATTTCTATGTTGAATTATTTGTCGAAGCTTTTGATTCCATTCCGAAAAGAAGATTGACTGATGAAGAAAAGTTTGAAACCCGAAAGAAATTAAAGAATCATTTGATTTTAAGCACATTCAAAATAAAAGAATACAAAATTTACACAAAATTTTTACAACACAATCCTTTAAACTTGAAAATGGTATTCCACAGGGATATGTTCTATCAACCAACCTATCATCAATATTTACATAAAAGAATTATATTGATATCTAAATGATGCACAAAGACACGATTTGATCCATAAGACTATTTGATATTTGAATGTCATCAGTCATAAATGATGCGGGATACATATTGTCTTCCATGAGCGAAAGCAAAGCATGCTGAAAAAGTCAATTTAAATAATTTACAAAACAAATATTGTTAATCATAATGGCTTAATTATAATTATGATAAGATCAAATCTTCACAATATATCCTACTAAAATAAACAGAATTGACAACGTTCTATGTGAAAAATTGACATCCATAGTCATAGTTGACAAATATAAGTATTTAGGAATTGGAGGAGGGGGAAATCAAAAGTAACAAAATTCATTTGGAACAATTGACAACTAAGGGAAAGCAAGCCTCTTATCTATCAGCTAAAAAACACTAAAAGAGTTATGGGACAAACTGGAGGATTTATTTAAAGATACAATTGAGTGCTTACGTTATCAAAAAAATGAAGTACTCGTGCCGAATTCTGTTTCTTTAATATTTTAAAATTTAAAAAAAGTTTCAATCAAATTCCCCCCCATATCAATTTACAAAAATCAGACCATCTAAAGCAGACTACACCCAATTATTGTCCTGAATTGGTCTATGTGGAATATGTCCTCTGGATGCTCGAAGTCTCCGAAGTTAGCGTATAAAAATATATAATGAAATGAACGAAGTTGAATAAGAGAGTATATGGAAGTATATATTGCAATATATCTCAATATGACTTCAGATGAGTTTATAGAAGATATACTTGGTGCAGGCGAATGAAGGCAGAACTTACAACGGACAATTCTTTGGGTCTATGACAACAGGGTGACAAAGGACAAAGGAAAATATTTGAGAAAAAAAAAAAAATCGAGTACAGCATTAGATTAGAGAAAAATGATACAAACAATAAAGATAACATTCTGTCCTGAATTATTTAGAATTCAGTGGTTTGAGAAATAATATGAAATCATATCTGCATTTTAGATATTGAAACAATGACATCAATATATTGAATTAAAATAATCGACACAAAAATTCATAAATTATATTTCGTAACTGGCAGTTACGGAAATCGAATGGATATGATGAAAGACGTTATGTGTATGTGTTGATAATTCGAAGTGGAGACTCTTATCATTTCATGATAGAAATGCACACTATATCAAAATTTACGACAAGAAACAGCGCCTTTGTTTATGCAACTGAAGCAAATTACAGAATCAATAAATTTATGTAATAATTTAACTCCAAAACTGGTAAAAAGCGAACGACTCGAGGTTTCTCAAAAACGAAATGCGAACGATATCTAAAAAATTAATCTGGAAATATATATGAAATCTGGAAATTAATTCGTCAATTCTCCTCTCCTTTCCTCTCAGAATATATTTTAAACAACACCGACCGCACGCTGGTTTTCTTTTCTGGCTTATGTTTTTTAGTAATATGCGCACACATGCTCCTGTTTTCCAATGTTCTTGGAAATAAACATTTTTGACTTTTGACTTTTGACTTTTGACTTACTAAAATTGCTCCGCAGCCTTTGATCCTTCGCATTGTAGATTTATCAGTTGGCAATTATGCTTGCCACAAAGTGTTTAAATATATACTTACTTTGGCTTGCCAGCACACACCCTGCCAGATAGAAAAGTATAATCTGTTGGGTACGGGATGTTGCGCTCCCTATTAACTGTTCAAAATGTTCAGCAATGGACATCATCACCAAAAAATCGCTAGTGACTTTAAGTGTTATTGCTCGTGATAACGTTTGTATTGATAGTGTGAATTCCATTTCTTATTTGGGTGCAACCACTTCTTGTCATTTCTTGTGATCTCAAATGGAATGCTCATTTTCGAGAGATTGTGAAGAAAGTTTCCAAAAGAATCTTAATTTACAATCTTAACAATTAATCTTTACAATTAATTTACAATCTTAAACGCGCTGGTTGTGATACTGAATGGTTGTTGAAAAGTTACTAAGCCTTCTTATGATCTGTAATGACTTACGGATTTCCATGTTTATGCAATGCACCTTAATATCTTTTAAATGACTTTTTTACGTGTTGAAAAACGTGTTTTCTGTATTATTGGCATTCAGCATTCGGAAAACAATTCATGGTTGTGCTCTGTAAACAAATCATATGAAAAACTTGTGTCTGCTGTAGGTACAAATTTTGAACATCCCCTACGTTCGATGTTTTGCACTAGTGATGCGGCAAGAATTATAAGTACTCGTGCTGCGCCAAAAACCTTGTATCGTCCACGCTCAAAAACGATGAGATTTTCAATCTCTTTTATTAGATATTGTAAATAGTCGCTACTTTTGGTTTTTATTATTCTTTACTAATGTGGTACCTGGCATGCTATTCTTTACTTTCAAAACATGGCATCGCATTTTGTAAGTGTTCACCGATTCCTTGTAGTGTAACAATAAAGAGATTATTATTATGACTAAAGTTGGCGCTACGGACAACGTTGACCTAATTAAAATAAGCTGAAAACATGGAATCAAATGAATGCTCAGACTTCATTCTAGCAGAATTCAATATGACAATTCCAAAGTCTTCGGGAGCTCAATAGGAAACATGTTTTTCCATCCCCATGCTGCAATCTTCTAAAGTTTCAGCAAATTCTGTTGAGGCAGATAACCCACTAGCGAGTTGAACTATCCACACATTCGGACGAATTCTTGAACACGACAGTGATGACCGAATTGATACCAGGATTGAATCAGATTGATGAACAGACAGGTGTTTGTCGCACATCAATCTGGCCTTGTGATAAACGGTCACACCTCCAGCATCGATAGCAACTATCATTACCAACTCCACTGTCATTGTCAAATTGGCCTGCTGTATCAAATTTCAGTCGTGAAGGGTGATTTTGGCCTCATCTTCCTCTGAAATGTAATGATTTCATCCCCGCTTTGTTCTCAACAAAGAAAGGAAGTGACATGTAGGAGTTGGCAACATCTTTGACGCAAGGAATGTCGAGTTTGGTCGAAAGACAAGGCGGAACAAGTGCGACATTCCAACGGCATAATTCACCATGAATTTGGCCTTTCATCCGCCTGACCTTCAAAGGGAGAAGAGGAGGAAGTGAGGGCCATCTCCTAAAACTTGTCTCAATCATTGCGAAATGGATTTTTCTATTAAATTGATGAGGCGAGTATCAATTCCCTGTTTTTGTTGACCTCTAACACCATCGCGATCTCTCGATTGTAGGTCACATTCGTGTAGACGTCAGCTAGCGTTCGAACGTCAATCACAACTGATCCTCTGTCGTCTGTGTGTCAAGCCTGTCATTAGAGCTCATGCAGGAGCGCCATGGGGCATCAGACGTGTTCAGACAGTGTGGCTAGACACATGTGAGGATATTTCTCGGGAATTAAAGAAGCAAACACGAAATAGGCCTCATGAAGCTTTTCATGAAAATTCATGGAATTGAATGTGGATTTATGAGATTTTTATGAGAGCTCATGAGATCATCAAGAAAATATTTAGCGCATGACGTTATCATGATGTGTTCATGGGATGATCATGAGCATTCAACGGATTTTTGTGAAAAGAAGTTTATAAGTAGTAAGGTATGTAACTATGCATGCTAGCCGCGAAAGGAAAGATTCATAAGAAAGCTTATTCAATCGATAAGAATCTCCAAGTTTAGGCTATAAAGGATAAAAAGGAAAAATATAGATTATATCATATCGAGCTGCAACAGACTGTTCGAAATGATGCATGTAGAATTGGACTTTACAATTATCATTACTATGCAAGATGTTGAAAATATACATATATACAATCAGAGTGAAGACACTTAATAGACAATGATAATATTACTGCGAATACTAAAATTACATTGTGGAAATGGCGTGGAAGTACTCAGGGCAACGTGGCGACGCGAAGAAGATCTCATTTAAATCACAAGTAAATGCTAGAAGAATAAATTCAGAGATATATGAAAAAGCAACTCTGAATCTATAAATGAGATTTTTATAAGAAACTCATGAAATTTGATGAGATATTGCATGCGAAAATGTCATGAAAAATCATGAGGAATTTTCGTGAGGAAAGCCTACAATGCAAGTCCCTTATTACAGAGGAACGGAAGGGCGGAACTGTGTCTGATGAAATAATGACTCGGATATTGTGGACATGCATCGCCGTTTCTTTTCAGACTTTTGAAAAATATTCAGGCAAGATTTTAATAAAGCAAATAGAAAAGATCTACTGTAGAAGCATTGATTTAGATGTTAAATGATCTTTCTAATGAGTTTTAATCGGGAAACCAAGTATAAAAGATGGTGATTATTTCTTTGTACACTTTAATATTTCGGCCTCCTTTTAAGCCTTCTTCAGAAGCAGAGGTGATCATGGCCTAAGAGCAGGCCGAAATTGGCAAAGTGAGTAAAAATAATTGCCATCTTCTATACTTGATTTCACAACTAAAACTCATGAGAAAAATGACAAGCCAATGCCTATTTAATACTATAAACGATATGTTAAAAATGAATATACATAGAAATTTGTTTTTGTGGCTTAAAAAACGATAGAAATAACAATGATATCTCTTTTTATAATTTCTAAAGCGTTTATACTAGGATCGTCCGCAAATTTTGCGAAAATTTTCCATGAAAATCTAAGTACTTGATCACGATTAACATTCGCTAATCCAAATTCATCCAACTTTGTCTTCGATTGCTGTATCTGAGGTTCCATGTCCGTTCTACTTGTTGCAGCTAGCACCGCGTCATCAGTATGAAGTAAAGATTGCAGCTGTGGCGCTTGCAGATGAGGTTTCACTGTATCCATCCACAGAACAAACAGAGGAAATGATAGTGCCGAGCCGTTATAACCACCGGTATGTATGGAGACACTCGATTGATTTCCAATTGGGCAGCGCGGCACGCTTGAGACGTCGCGATACAGTATTTGTACTCACTGAATGCATGCCTCGGGGATACTGTGCGCACACAGAGAGCGTCAGATAAGAGAACGGGGAACCCTGTCGTAAGCCTTCTAAGATCGAGAAAGGCTAGGTAGTGGCAAGTTTTTTCTCGTTAACTTTCTACCAACAGCCGAGCCAGATGAATGGGATCAATGGTGCCACTACACTGGATGAATCCGCACTGGCTTGCGTGATGTTGTTCATATCTCGGAGGCGCTTGTCTATAACTCGCTGTAAAATTTTCATCTAAATGACAGAGCAGACGAATCGGCCTGTAATAAACACATTCACTAGCATCACTCTTGCCTCTCCATATTGTTACCGTGATTCTGTTCGACCAACCCAGCGGCACAGAACCTTCTGTCACAATGCGATTCAGCAGCGACATAAACAACTTTGCACCCTGCCCTCAGAGCAGTTTCGTCGGGTGTGATCTGAACCATTCGACTTTCTATGCTTCATTTTCTTCAGCACTGCCAAGACTTACTTCAGTGTGATTTCAGGCACTTGTACAGCTGCGGGTTAGCACTCTTAGTCGGTAGAAGCGGAACTCAACATTGCCAATACCCGTGAAGCATTCGCTGCACCGGTATCTTTTGGGGTTCATTTAAGAATTGGTGATTTGCGTCATTTATGTTTATGAACTGTCCGGAATCTTGTGTTTGCATAACAATGGATGTGAATAGGCACAACTAGATCGCAGGAACTGAGACAGCTCTATCTCCAGGGAAGGTTTGGCGACTCCAGGGAATTGGCTTGTTGAACATATAGGCCCTCAATTCTGGCGACCGCAGGACTGAATTCCTCTTGGGATTCTGCAAGTCCGTGAGAGTTGATGTCTGATGGATGTTCCTAAAGCACAAAGCGATAATTTAATCTGACTAATTGGCATACATGGTATCAAGAGTTGTTCCTGTTGGGTGGAGGATTGTGGACAGAGGTGCCTTCGCTCTTTAGAAATCAAAATTCAAAAGTGCTTTAATGCCATGTTATCTTATCTAGGGATAAAGGGGTTGTAAAGTATTCAACGTGTCATCTGAACTTTTCATAGTTTAATATTTTTATCATTCAAAATGCAGCAATTGGTGATTACATGAATTCCTTGGAGGACAAAATAAAACAACGGTTCACATGTTTTGATTGATTTGTGTAACAGCCTGCTAAAAGGAATGCAACTGATTAATCGAGTGCCGTCAAGCAATCAATCATTCATTCCATGTTAAAGAGAGAGGGAGAGAAAGAGACGAAGGAGTGAACCCCGCCGTGCTGCACGCTCTGACTATTCATAAGCAGGACTGCATGCGATTCTGCAGGTCCTGACTTCGGAGAAGCTTTCGAATATATACCTCTTCAGTTCCGAGCAAAACAAAAGAGTGTCCAGGAGATCCGATTCAGTCTTGCTGACCGATGGTCAAGATTACTTCAACAACGATTTTAGATTCCTGTTATTCGTGAATGCAATGTTCGAATTGGCTGAAAGCCTGCATCTGTTCTTCATCATGTGATGGATTCTGTGAGAGGATGTGCTGAACGGTAGAATTATGTTCGTTTCATTGACTTATAGAGTTCAATCCATGTTCACCGCATGTTTGTAACGTTTTAATTCTCATTTAATTCTTTTCTTATCAATAGGACAATTTTCAATAGCACAGAATGCGAAATCGATTAGAGGATAATCAGAATTAAAGTGTTTGGCTATCAGAGATCTATTTTGGTCACCGCTTTTAATATTGTTAATGTGCTCTTTCACTTTACATGTAATGGTACATGATGTTTCTCCAGTTCATAGTTTGAAACATTCCAAACATTCCAAACATTCAATTTCATAAATAACACCGGTGGCATCTCAGTTGATTTGGTGCAATATTGGATATTTTTGATCTTATTGTGAGGTTTTTTTGTAGCCATAGTATTATGAGAAACTGCAGCAGCAATGAGTACTTTTACAAGGGAAATAGCCCCCTTGGTCTCGCGGACTATAGATTGAGAAATGCCAGGTTAGGGTCAGGGTCTTCTGAAAAATATAATGACGATCTGAGCTATACTGGCTCTATAAATTTGGCTATAAGACACTCCTTTGTGCATATGTGGGTGATGATGTGATCCATTGGTTAAGATACTCGTATAATAATAATAATATATCGATGCATTGCACTTCAACATCAACATCGATTCAGAAGTGGCAGATACAGAGACAAGAGAATCTATATAAAAGTACAATGTAAAAACCATAACGAGCAAATTAGGCATATTTGATAAAAGGAGATTGAAAACGTTTTGATTTGGCTTTGACCTTTCTGTAAGAGTTGCCATTTCGGGCAGGGTATCTCAGAGGAGCTTTATCATAAATAATATGCAGTCATATACTGAGAGTCAGTTGGCTTGAACCAAAGTGAATAATACATAATTGGCCACCATGGTTAGTTCTCATTAAGTCTAAAAAAAGGTAGCTGAGTATAGCTGACATCATAAATTAATTTGATGTTGGGGTGAAAACTGTCCAGATGAGCAGAAAAAGCTTCAAAATCACCTAAGTGATGGGTTCAGATGCCAAAAATATCGTCCTGGTATCTGACCTAAATCTGTGGTTTTAAAGGGAAGGAAGTGATGGCACTGTCTTCCCAAAAATTCATAAAAGCGTTATAAAAATGCCCTGCAAAAAGCTTTACACATTGCTACCAGTGGCGGCGCTAGGGGGGGCGCTCCGCCCCGGGCACCGAGATTCAAGGGGCACGGTCAGAGGCTCGCTCGGGGAAATCTAAATCTTGAAAAATGTTGATATGATTTTCGAATCAAATATTTCATTTAAAATTCAATCTGAGAACTCAGATTTGCATTTACCTACATCTACATTTATCATTTAACGCTGTTTAATTCTGTTTATTTCATAAATTAGCGTTGATTCATCGGTGTAGTTGGTGTGTGCGTTGCATGTAATTACATGTATTTGCGTGCCAATAACACGAGTCGTCGACCAAGCATCTCACAAATTCCATAAAACACAGAGATCTTGTAAAACGCTTGACATCCGATAAAGCTATTGATCGCTTAAACCAGGAACAGCTTCTGAAAGCCGAAAAGAAATGGCGAAGTATTCTCCAGAGACTATTCGACATGATTATCTTCTTGGTGCAACAGAATCTCCCACTCAGAGGCCATCGGGAAAGTCTTCATGATGATGAAACCAACCCAGGAAATTTCTTATCATTGGTCAAACTGATTTCTAACTACGATTCCGTACTAAAAGAGCACGTCATGAATGTCATGAACAAGGTGTCCAAAGTGTCGTACTTCTGTCATGAAATTCAGAACGAAATTGTTGGCATTCTTGCCCAGAAGATTCTTGGCAGAAGATGTTTCGGAACTTATCTACAATGCCATGGAAAAACAGGGTATAGACATGCATTGCTGTGTTGGCCAGGGTTATGATAATGCTGCTGTTATGAGCGGTTACCGTAATGGTGTTCAACAACGAATCAAAACTAAATTTCCCAAAGCTGAATTCATACCTTGCTCGAACCACTGTTTGAACTTGGTTGGAGTTCATGCTGCTCAGGTAACTCCCAACTCAGTAACCTTCTTTGCAACAATTCAGAAAGTATATACATTCTTTGCCAATTCCACAAAACGATGGGAAGAAATGAAGCAAGTTTTGCCTCGGGTTGTGAAGCGTGTTGTGGATACCCGCTGGAGTTCTTACCACGAAGCAATTGACGTCTTTAAGATCAACTATTCTGATATTTGTGACTGTCTGGAGGATCTATCTTCAACCGATGGTGACGCCGGTATATTGTTTAATTCTATGTCAACTTTTCCTTTCGTCTGTTATATGAATTTGTGGTCTCCAATTTTGACGGAAATCAATGTAGTCCAGCTTTACCTCCAACGCAGCACTCTCACTCTTGATGAAGCAGTAGCGAAGTTGTCAAGCTTAAGTGAATATCTCAGCGACAAACGCGATTTCCTCATCACCTATGCAATTTCGAACGCAGAGAGTGTTGCAGAGGATAATGATATATATATTCCAACGAAGAAGAGAAGACGCAAGCAACAGTTTGACGACACTGCCGATGAAGAAATGTCATTCAAAGATGAAATCAGAAGAATACTTTTCCAATGTCTTGATAGAGTGAAATCCGAATTTGACACAAGATTTGAAAGACATCGTACACTGGCAAAGCGTTTTTCTATTTTGAGAAGGTCACAAGTCCTGAAAGCCACTGATTTCGATTTGGATCAACTGCGCATTTATGAGAAGGAAGTGGATGTTGATGGCATTAAGCCGGAACTGGTTTGTTTAAAGGATCTGCTTCATTCTTGTTCAGAAGACGATTTTAACGATCAGAGCAACGATACGTCACACAACCTCCTCTCTTTCATCGTAAAACATCAGTTTCAGGAATCGGTACCTAATCTGTTTGTCCTTTTGCGAATTTGTTTAACAGTCTGCGTTAGCAACGCAACATGTGAACGATCCTTTTCTAAATTGAAAATTATAAAATCCCACTTACGATCGACCATGACTCAAGCAAGACTAAATAATTTGTCTCTTATTTCTATTGAACGTCTTCGTTTGAATAATTGTGATATTGATGAATGCATTGATGTTTTTGCTAAATGCAAGGCGTTGGTGTACGTGCCTTAACCACAGTAAGGCCTTACTGTGCGTTGGTCTACGTAATGATTATACTGTTTTCTCTCGAATATATTCTCTGGTAATATTCTGATTTTGCTTTTCATATTAGTACATGTACTTTACCAGTTTCATAATTAGGCTAATGTCACAGCGAGTGATTAAGAGGTTGTTCATTTTATATTTTAATGATCTAAATCTCAAAATATGAATGTTTATGAATTAATTTATAAGCTTAAATATAGTAGGCACACGTTCCCCTAAGAAGGAAAGAATCGGTGTAGCTAAATCTTCATAATTTTATTAGAATTGACTGGGAATGGGGTTCATTGGGGAGGGGGGCACTGATAAATGACCCGCCCCGGGCACGAAACGTCCTCGCGCCGCCACTGATTGCTACCCCAGAAATTTGCTGCAAGAGTTTTGAATCAAAGCTGAAATCGTTGTTATCCAATATCAGTTGATAAAGCAAAGTTAAGAATGATAAATCGGGTCTCCTGTGGTCGTGCAGGCGCAAAAGCAATTCAGAGAAAGTTCTATGGTCTCATTTACTGGGGTTTAGTGTAAAAAGAAATGAACCATTGGGCATAGTTAGTTAGCGGAGAATAACTGTCATGTGAAAGATGTCCAATGAGAAACTTGATGACATTTGGGCTAAAGGTTTTAACAATTAGCTAATCACATTGGACACGTTCCTGGACTCAGAGCTGACGTCAGAGGCAATAGGTCAGCCAGAAGGTATTCTGTCCTCAATCCACTTAGTTTTATGAAGTTTTATGCATGCAAAAACTACGCGTACTGAAAATAGTGGAAGGCAATAAGTTATTATGTTCTGTGTGAGGAATGAAGTACTTATTGCCTCCATAGTTCAGTTGACAGTTTTAAAATATGAAAATTGAGCCAAATGGAAATGATGCCTGAAATAATCCCATCTCCATCTGCATCGACATCATTTTTATTGAAATATCTCACGCGATCATCTCATGTTAAAGAGTTAGTAAATATTTGTAACTGTCTCAGATTTTCGAAAGGCAAATTGCACTTTTGATCAGCACATTCACAATGAAGCCAAATCAATTGTAAAAGTAAAGTAGCCATCCGAAGTAGTAAAACCAAAACGCCTTGAAATTCGAAACTATTGACTGCCAACTACTACTGTTTTTACTTCTAATAGATTCATTTTCCTGTAAATAGGAGCTCACAATGAGTTTTCACAATGTGCCTCTTCTATATCAAATCTCATTAACGGTCGAGGATTTAAAGGAATTGAATCCTTCTACAATTGTCCGTGCTTTTAATGAGTGATCTGATAGAAACCTCTGTGTTTGATCTACAGGATATTACATTTTTCTGTTCAATCGAAATATAAATACGAGGATCACTTTCAATCTAAAGAGCAGGAAATACAGGCGGTACCGTGTTAGTTGGCCGATTGGGAATGGAAATAAACTGAAAAGAATGCTTTTGTGTGCTTCAAAAAGACCGCCTATTGTATTTTGGTTTGATTTAACTTCAATGCGCTGCAGATCATGATAAAATGATCAGAGTGGGACTACAAGGTATGTCCACTATGCAATGTTGTTATCAATGTGAATGTCCCCTCTGGTACTCTGTTATTATAGAGAGTCGAATTCTTATGTGTGTACCACATATTTCGGGCACGAAGAAATAAAAAAATGGCATCATAGATCCTCATCCTATAAATGACATTTTGAAATTTGAATTTCAAATTTTCAAGAATATGACTGTTTCTTCGGCAATATATTGGAATAAAGCGATAAATAATGTTCTCAAACTGCCAGTCATCATATGAATGCATGTCATCTTGGGAAAATCCGGATATTGGGTTGAATTACAATGTGATATGCTGAAATAAACTCAAGGATATCACATGGAGATTCATTTAATTCTGTCTAATTTATCAAGATGCGTAATCCCACTATTCAGTTCACTGTGTAAAATGAAAATGACTTCAACAGTATCGTTAAATGAAGCTGTAGTTTTGATATTTGTGATAATAATGGCATCTTGGCATAAAAACAAAGACAGCAAACATTCCTCGTGAGCAATGTTATTTACTAACCTAGATTTGAAACGCTTTCATTTATGAGTAGTATGGGCATATTTTGCACAATTCAGACAGTCGCTCACAGATTAATTTCGGTACTTATATGAAGTCATATAACCTATATAATTGATATGATTAATAGTGATAAAGATAGTATATTTGTCATAACATGCAGATGATGACATTGATTTACACGCGTGTGACAGAGTCACATCAAATGCCCATGAAGGTAGACGAAAGTATATACAAATGTGAGGAAATGTAGAGTCAAAAAGTCAAGCTAGGATAAGTCCATTTTATATAACATTTGTCAAAAAACATGTCTTTTGTCTGTAAAATATTTAGTTCTGGATCGATTTTCATAATTTTTTTCATCTTGATCATAAGGATCTGCGCTTTTCGGTCATGATAAATTCAAAGTGATCTAACAAAGTTTTCTTCATGAAAAATTTAGCTCAAGGCAGAAAAGTTAAGCTATATAGTGTTATCAGATACTTAAAGCTATCAAATGTCAGTGATGCAAAAATGACATAGGAAATCAAATTAAAAATAGAAGAAACCATCAAACAATATGAAATATAGAAAATATCCACCATTTTTAATTGTAGGCCTACTTTTGAATAAAGCTCACATATTTGACCGTCCAGGTGTCAAAATCATAACTATTTGAACAGCAAACCAAAAATGCGGAAAAAAAGAGGCCACTAGCTTACTAATGAATGCAAAGTACTTCAAAAACTAGAGTAAATTTTCAACTCTCATTTTAGGGGGCATCAAGGTAGCGAAGATTGATTTTCGAAGTCTCAATCACAGCTGTGTATCCATTTTATAATAGGCTGATGGAACATGTAGAGGAGGTTTCTTCGGTTCCTTCTTCCTTGTTTTCATGGTCAAAGAATAAAAAAAGTGCTTATCAAAAATACTCTTCCTATAGTTTTCCAGATATCTACAATTCAAGAATGCAATTTCGTTTTTTGCAACATGTTTGGTTTGTCTTCGCTAACTATTGGGTTTCGTGGACTGTTCCATGAATAATTTTACTCATTTTTCGAGTTCAACAGAGTGTGGTTTTATCTTCACTCATTTTCCATGCGAATTTCCGTGATCCAGTTGATGATCCCGACAGTTCTGTACATCTTTTTTCATTCCACTGGGGTTCTCTCTGCTCTATTCTAAGTTAGCAACAAATTATCCAGGTGTGCATTGCACGCTTTGTAGACAAAGGGCCGTGGAACGTGCACGTGACTTTTCACACGTTGAATGCATACAATATACATGTAATTTCAGACTTGAAAATCATCTTTCATACATACTTTTCGGATCATTTAATTATAGTCCGGGAGCTACTGACACTTTCTTCCTAAATTCGTGCACAAAGGGCTTAATAGCATGGATTTATAGATCTTGAAACGCTGAATACAAAAGTCAAATTCTTGAATGTCACAGACAGTCGCTTTCGGTTATAGGTAGGACTAAAGGATTCCCATTGGAATCCAATGGTAAAATTCAAGAAATATCTATGGATTGTGAAACACTTGCCAATTTTCGTACATTTTCTTTTGCAGAAAAGAAACTATTTATCAGAATTCCATGAAATTTGAAACATGATTGAGTTCAGAACATCAACTTCGATATAAAAGTTAAAATGAGTCACATGATTCAGTATTTGATGTCTGAGAGCCTTTACAAAATGAGTAAATTTAATGTTTTGACTTAATTTTGGCGATTTTAATCACTTTGTAAAGGCTCTCAGACATCAAATACTGAATCATGTGACTCACTTCAACTTTTATATCGAAGCTGATGTTCTGAACTCAATCATGTTTCAAATTTCATGGCATTCTGATAAATACTTTCTTTTCTGCAAAATCACTTTGAAATATTCTAAAAATTCATAAATGAATCGCATGAAGTCGATGATTCTATGTTCCAATCGTGTATTTCTTTCACCTCTCTGAAAATTATTATGAATCTTCCATTTCACTGACTTTAAGAGCTCTGTTGATGTGTGTAGACACCGAATTCATTTGTGATTGATCGATTTATTGACTTTGATATGCGTTGTATCCAAATATGCGGAAATTCAAGTTCCCACTTCTGATAGTGATCTTTGAACACCATTTTCGCAAGTTGAGACATAATAAGCTTTTGTCTCTGTTTTTATGCAAGTCAATGGTGCCAATTGAAATATTGACACTTCATTCTATTCAGCTAATGTCACTAATCAATGAACTCTTATTCATTCTATCTCTCGTAACTTGAACTTCTTCAGGACTAGTTTCAAATGTAAAAGACAGAAGATCCGCATTCGACCGTTGATCGAAAACAACAGTGATCAAATATTTTTTTTCATAAATTATTGAAGAAATTCGGACTTTCTGTCTAAAGCTACCCACCCGACCGTTGGTTTTCCGAGAAATTATCTTTAAATGAATTCTACTAATTTGTCAGTCTGCATCAAAATTTGTTACATAGCGTATGAATCGCTGAGGTTTTAGAAATAACAGAGATACTTATTCTGACATTCATAGCGGATTGCGTGTTGGCAAATATATTCCAGTACGTATTGCTGCACTGCCACCGAACCGAACTTCAATATCTGACTGGTGCACATGGTTCAATTCTTGCAAGTAAGTACAATACATACTTTCATTTCATGCACCATGCAGCAAGTCTTGATTGAATCTTTTTTTGCGGATTGGAAGTCAATTTCTAGCATAAATAACGAGAGAAGTAAGCTGAAGATTCTTTACGGATTTATGACGGATTCTTGTCAATAAATGGCATCTTCACTAACGGGTTGATTTTGCACCTTGACCGCACCCTTGACAAAGGCCGTGAAGGCAGAAACGTCGGTTTGGATGTTTATTATTTCATTCTTGTAAAATATACTGTATATTTGATTGAAATAGAAGTTAGCTTATCTGATATCTTGCGATGGTTCAAAATAAAAATAACCTCCCGTTCACCAAAGCTATGATTTTGCATTCATTTAACTCTCAGAATACGATAAGGAGTGCAAACTGAATTGCAATAATCAATTTGAGAAAAATCTTGCTATGAAACTGCTAACAAGAAATTACGAATTGGCAGTTGAAGCTAGTCGTTATAATAATAAATCGTTTATTTCAAAAAATCCCCCGTATTGAAAATCGTGCGGAACAGACATACAAAAGGAAATTAACAAATTCACTTATCTTGAAAGTAACAAGCAACAAACGGAAAGTTATTAATAAAGTAGCAAACGTAGACGTAACTGCCGCGGCACAAGAGCTAATTACATTGAAAAGCCATCGTAATACGTAATTACGTTATAGTAATAGGACATACCGTGAGGAATCTCTATCACTATACTGTCGAGTGTCCACCATGCAATGTTATTAGACACCTGATTATCTCTTTCATGACGAATATAAGTAGATCAGGTTTATATCATTCATATCCAATTGTTAAAAAAACACTAGTGGTCCGCAAATTGGCGGCTGTTTCCGCCAGTATCATTAGCGGTTCCGTTAGCGGAATTTTGCGGCAGATGTCAACATGCCGGCCACAACTATCACAAGCTATGTAGTTTGTTAAATAGAAATTAGATCCCTGCACCGCCGGCGAACGCCGCCGCCGCCGCCGGTCACTTCTTCGGCGTCGCGCTGGCGGAGACAATTTTCGTTTTATTTTATGGATTAACTGTCTCCACTGCATTTCTACCTGGAACTTAGGAGCATATCGATCGTTCCTGAGGAAAAGTCCAAATAGACTTTCTAGTTGGCTATAAGCAAGCGAATAGCCCTAAATTCTGACAGGAACAAAGTTGTTCCGGTGAATAAGCTTGCATGGATATCGATCGGTCAAGCTATATCATCCTCACTTTGCTAGAATTCAAGTGTAGGATGTACAAATGTCATACAAATAATTCATCGGTTACTCAGCTTTATATAACGGTGTCGTGTTTATGTTAATTACACAAAAATCACAAAAAATCACAATTGTTGTTTAATTAAGAACCCTTAGCTGATATAAAGCAACTTCAGTAAATTGTGCCGACTATATGCGTCACAGCATTTTCAGATGGTGAATATTTACCGAATTCTTCTGTACTAATTTTAATCAGTAATGAGATTTAGACTGTCCGTTTTTTCGATTAAGCGAAGGATAGCGAAGAATAGGCATATACTTGGATACTAAGGAGAGATCCAACTTCTATTCTCATGAACTCAACACATGTACGCCGATAAAAGCCGCCGCCGATTAGAATTTGTCAGCGCGCCGAAAACGCCGCCGCCGATGACTTCGGCGGAAGCAAACGCAGCCGCCGATGAAAAATATATCGGCGCAGGGGTCTAATAGAAATTGAATGATGTTTAGCAGTCTATATTGACCAAATATGTCTGACGATCTAAGCCTCAACCAGAGAAAATGCCAGCCGTCTCAGTCCCCTACCATCCCGCTTTTTGTATTATACAGACCAACTGTTTCTTGCTGCCGGCGGTTCCACGGGCGGTTCTATCCCTTCACACAAATAACAGAAATCATTTAATGTATTGAGTGAGAACAGGAAAGCATCGCCTTCTTGTCTCTTTTGGTCAGAGATTGCTATTTGAAATTTTGAGTCTAATGAAACAATTGCACTCATTTTTCTTTTCCAAATACAGAAGTTTCTTGACTTGAAATGGATGAATAGAGCTGTATTGCATGAGATGCGCGATATAAGTCAGAGGTGATTTCTCATCTCCAAATTGAGGTGCGAATCCGGTTGCTATGACATTCATGTCTCTTCTGAAGAGTCTGTTGAATAGGAGAAAGCAACACCAGGAGGTGTGAATATCATGACACTAATCTGAATCCAAGAAGACATTAAAATCTGTCCTTAGATAATATTTCATCAAACGTAGGAGCTCTAATGCTCATCAAGATTGATGTGACTGTCTCTGGGAATGGAATGTAGAAGCATCAGAATGAATTATCATGTCCAAAGTCAATTCAATCCAGCACTGATGAAACCCGGGCCTTCCTGTCTCGGCCCTCTGTAATGACAGTATGATTTCTTTAAATTGGATATGATGTAAAGCACATTCCGAAACAATTTGCATCCATGATCAGCACTTTTATGATGATTCCACCTTTATCTGCATGCACAGTGACTACAGACTTGACAGGTCTATGTAGCTTTTGAACTATTTACTGTGTCTGCATGCCGAGTTAACGAGCTCCAAAAATGACATGTTTTCCATAAATTATCACCGGTAATGAACTCATTTCCCTTTAAATTTTATTATTTTTACGATTCTCATCAGAGAATTTTCATAATAAGATTCATACTACTGAAGCATTTATATCATCTAGATAGTATGTTAAATTTTACCTAATTTGATTGAAGGACATTGTGGTTGGACAAACAGGGTTATTTTGTCTTACGCCCTTCTCAGAGGTGAACCAGCTACGTATATTTCGTTCTCCTTTCTGACGCTTTGACAACTTGACTGTAGAGTGAGAGCTACTAACATTTTCTTCCTAAATTCGCGTGCGAGCTTCTTATTAATTTTAATTCGTAGATTGTCACCCAACATCACTAAAACGACAATTCTTAAGTTGTGATTCCAGTCGTCCTGTGAGTCAAAGATCATTTGTTCATGTAGATCCATTTACTTCCGAGTTTGATACACTCAATTCACTTAAAACTCAAAATGAGATTTGTCATTTTTATGATTGTGGTTCCACTTTTAGGACACGATTCTCCAACAGCAGGCAGGAATGCGACATTCTTCGTAATGGGTAGCTTGGCCGAATTGCTGTTGAAGATAATGAAAACGTCATGACAACCGATGCAGTTGTTGCAGATAAACATCGACTGTTATGACGGTTTCATTATCTTCAACAGCAATTCGGCCAAGCTACCGTTACGAAGAATGTCGTTTTTCAGCCTGCTGTTGGAGAATTCTGCACTAAAAGTGAAACCGCAATCATAAAAATGACAAATCGCATTTTGAGTTTTAAATGAATTTTGCATCATTGCGTTATTGAGTGTATCAAACTCGGAAGTACATGGATCTACATGAACAAATGATCTTTGACCGTCCATAACTTGCAAGACGACTGGAATCACTAGTTAAGAAATGTCGTTTTACTGATGTTGGTTGACAATCTCCGAATTAAAGCTAATAAGAAGCTCGTGCGCGAATTTAGGAAGAAAATATCATTAGCTCTCTAACTACTACTTCTGCAGCGACAATCATCTTCTTCAGTACTGTCTAGAACACAGAGATTTATTGAGTCGGAAGCCTCTCTGCAGTCTATGATGTTACTTTTTAGTGAAAATTTGAAATCAGGCAATTTTCTTAATATTGAGACCTACATGCAGCGTTTTGTGTCAACCACGTCAGTTCAGTGTAAACTGTACACCCTTAAAAACAGCTAAAATAACCGTTAATCCTAACAGAAAAGCTTCACAGAAAATATCCGTAAATATCTGTTAAAATGATGACGTCACAACGTGATGAGTGATGACGTAAAAGTTAAAATTCGTTCATATCAGATAAAACAGCGTCTGTTTTTACGGATATTTAGTTCAGACTGTAAAAAACCGTAAAACTAATTTTTGCTGTTAATTTTAACGGATATTTACTGCTTACAGTTTACAGTGTTGATTGCTTAAGCTCCCCTGCTAACCAGAAATCATGTAGATAACGATAATACTGTCAGGAACTTTGTAAGAAGATAGAAAAAGTAGGTAAATGAATCCTTTGAATATCAAAACAGTCAGTGCTGTTAATTCCTTCAAAATCATTCATTGCCACGATTTCTTCATGTCTGAAGAGTTCAGATAAGACTTGATATCCTAGAATATCGTTGGCATGAATTATCTGAAATTCACAAATTTCTTCCTTGCTATCACTATCTTTCACGGACCTGAAATTGCTTCAGTTTTTCATGATTTTGTGATTTCTCTATGAGCGATATCATTTTAGACATTTATGGAAGTCTATTTTTGAATTGGACAATTAGACCGAATTCGTCCTCGCTTATCAAATATTGATAACAAGTCGCGTCGCATCCTTCACCTAGATTCTGACCAACCGTTAAATCAAACTTCATATGCGTCTTGTGCGGCAAGGTCAAATCATTTCTGCAGTTCTATTTCTGTTTCATCATGGCATTGAGAAGGATTTTTCCTGCTAGACATTCGCTAATTTCACGGGCATTTCTCAATTTCACTCCAACATCGGAAATTGATCATGTGTAGTCGGCTTCCATCAGACATGACGCGTAGATCACTTCTTATCAGAAGATGGGCGCCTATATCTTCATTCATGTCATCACCACAGGGAAATTACGTACCTCTTGCACGTATTTTCCTTCCGGTGTTGTCAGAGGTCAGGTCTGAGTGCGCCACGCCGTATAGCGACGGTCATGTTAGACGCCCCACGGCGGGTTCGAGCCCCGAGATTACGTCATTCCAAAATTGAATGAACACGATACACCGCTTGTTGCTAATGAAGATGACTCGACGCCAATCGTTGCAGAATGAGGGGAACGCCTTCAGCAGGAAAGACAGTGAAGATCAGACCTTGAAGAAGAGGTTTTCAATTCAAAGATTGCGTTGATTATATCATCTTCAACAAGTTGTTGGAATGAGGGGAGGCCATGGTGAAGCAGACACGAAGAGGCTGATGGATTTGGCAACAGATTCTACGTTGAAGAAGAGATAGTGAAACAATGATCAGTAACTGTTGTAAAATGGACATTTGAGTGAATTAAATTCACAAAACTTAGACTTTGCATCACTACAGAGTGCAGACAATGCGTGGTTCTAAAAAGTGACCATGAAATTAGGCTTGATTTCTAGGAGAGTATAGATGATGTACATACATGTTAAACTGTTATTCTGAAAACATAGCTAGAGTTTAAATTGTTCCTATGAAAAGTTTAAAAACAAAAAATAATCATGTTTTTAGTTCCTTTGTTGTAATAGCCTTCTTCTAGCTCTCTATTCCAGATCTTTCCATCGTTTCATTTCAATTGTACAACTTATCAAGTTGGAGACCTCAAAACCTGCATAGGCTCATGAAGAGCAGCACATGTGCTGTCAATAACATGTAATTCGTGAGTATTACGCTGCATGTTCATATCAAGCTTAGCATCCAACGCTCTATCAAGCCATGGATCGACCACAAGGTCACTGGTTCGCTTTTCTTAGGCCTCAGTCACACTGAAACCAAAGCAAACACGAGCGTCCCGAGCAGACGTTCGTGGTGTAATCCACAATGTCCCGGACTAGCCCAGTTGCAGATATTCCCTGATAACGAATACTGTTCCAGCTGTTTATTTAGGTCTCTAAGGTACAAGAAATATGGTTGTAGAAACATGTTTAGTTCATTTTATATTTTTTACTGATTTATTAAACCTCCTGCTCGAATTTCAATGTTTTTTCAAGTTTATCTGTTTATCTAATTGTCTAACAGTATTCAGTTTATCCAACCTTCTAAGTTAAATTGATTTCGCTTGCACATTCGCTTACGCATTTGTTTATGACGTCTTACATTCTTCATCTGTCACGTGATTATGCGAAGATTGATGTCATGTGATTCACATTCAGCAAGAACTCAGTCGTTTGTTCATTGTTTTTGTGCTGTCATCACGATGAATGTTTCCACCGTTTCTGCAATCGAATACCGAAGTGCGATACGATTTCTCATGATCGGCGAATTCACTAGTAGTGACATTTTGAATGAATTGAACCTCGCTTATGGTAGTAATGCACCATCACGAACAACAGTAAACTTTTGGATCTGCGAATTCAAAAGAGGGAGACAGTCTGTAGAGCAGGATTACTCAAGTGTTGATAGTCCACAAGAGATACCGGATGATAAAATTAAGGAATGTGATGAATCGATTTTGACGCACAGGAGAAAAACCGCACGTGAATTATCAAAGCAATAACGGATTAGTTATTGCTCTTGGTATGGTTAAAGATCTTGGGTATCGAAAATTCTCCTCCCGTTTTGTGCCGAAGTTTCTCCCGCCAGAAGTTAGAGAAAACAAAGTTCAAAATCGAATTTGGATCTGTACGAAAGTTACGGGGAGGCAGTCCTTGTGCTATATTCTACCAGATGATGAAACTCCTTTATCTTTGTATCTACCACACATTAAACGAGAATCTGCAGAGTAGCGGAAACCGGGCGAGTCCGCGCCACTGAAGATGCGATCTGGAACGTCGCATTGTCGATCATTGATGCTGACCTGGAATGCCTCAGGGATTCAACTAGTTGACTTTGCTGACAGACCTATTCGAATGAACAGTGAGTACTACTCGCACCTGTTGTCTGATGTCAGGAAGAAGATTAGAAAACCACGAAATATTCCTTTATTTCTGCTACACGACAATGCTCCAATACACACCAGTCACGAAACGACCAATGCAATAATAAAGAAAGGATTCCATCTTCTAGACCATCCTCCTTACTCACCTGACATCTCCGCAAGTGATTTCTATCTCTTCAGATCCCTTAAAAAGCACTCGCGAAAACACTTCATTGCAGGGATGCGGAGTCCTATCATCTTGATAGGACTCCGACTCCTGGTGGCCAATATACAAAGCCCAGTTTTTTTGAAAAATGAACTGGTAGCCTACATCATAGATCATTATAGGCTTACCTGAACCTATATTTAGGGATAATTTCTGCATCAGTTATCAATCACTTTCGATCAAAGTTTATCAAATGTCGCTTTCAGTTGGATGCATGCGACTTGGCTCCTCCCATCTTGTTGATGTGTGCTTCACACGGATTTTTCTCCAGTCTCTGCCAGACAGAAAAATCACCCATCCTTCTCCAAAAAATATGAGTACACTTTCGATTTTAATATGCGCTTTAGAGGAGCCATCACACGCGATTAACGTGAGGGTAACAGGACAATGTTCGAGGGTAGGAAGGCTTGTCCTCTCTACTAAATCACCGAGTGAAAATACAATCCTTTTTTCACTATCACGGTTCATTCCCTCAACTATTATAAGCTTTGCATGCAGCAGTGTCTCCGTACTTTTGTTTGACGGAGAAAGTTGACATCAAGACAATGATAGCTATGCACGAGAATAAATGATTTGCTTGTATTACATTATTTCGGGTCTAGTTATAGGCCGGAGTCTGGAATCCTATCATCTGATAGGACTCCGACTCCACATCCCTGCTTCATTGACACATCAAATGAATTAAAGACATCTGTCAATCAGTTTTTCGATTCCTTATCACCTGATTTTTATCACGAGGCTTTTCTGGAATTGCAAAATCGCTGGGAGAAAAGGGCAAATGTAAACGGGTCATAAATAGAAAAATGAAAACAAATTGATTTTTTGGAATAAAAGCTTTTCTCTACTGATACTTTCTCCTGAAGAATATGGCAAAATTTTTATTAATAATATGTTCATCATTTTCAAGTGATTAGCTTAGAAAAACATTGAAATTCGAGCAGTAGGTTTAATAAATCAGTACAAAATATAAAATGAACTAAACATGTTTCTACAACCATATTTCTTGTACCTTAGAGACCTAAATAAACAGCTGGAACAGTATTCGTTATCAGGGAATATCTGCAACTCGGCTAGTCCGGGACATTGTGGATTACACCACGTAGGTTCGTAAGCTATTAATCTCTCTGGTTTGCTTTGCTTTGCTCGCAGTGTGGCAGTCTACAACCGCTGTAGTGATGACTTTATATTTGCTGCAAAACGCTTTGCTCGGAAACGCTTGGAAAAGCTCGCAGTGTGGATGAGGCCTTAATCTGCCATCGTTTTAAATAAAGCTTCAATGTGCCTATCGGCACTGCAGTCGTGTTTCGTGTCGTGTTGTGGCACTGCAGTCTCACTACGTGTCGTGTTGCGGCACTGCAGTCGTGTTTCGTGTCGTGTTGCGACACTGGAGTCGTGTTTCGTGTCGTGTTGCGGCATGCCGTCATGTCTAGTGTCGTGTTACAGCACGCAGTCGTGTTTCGTGTCGTTTTACGGCAATTCATCGTGTTTCGTGTCGTGTTGCGGTACTGCAGTCGTGCTTCGCGTCGTACTCGTGCTTCGGCTGTAAATCGTGTCGTGTTGAGGGTAAATCTATCATCCTATGTCTATGTAAAGAGCATGACCACATGAGGTGATTAAACATCCTGCTCAGGATGAAGGATAGTTAGTAAGCTGCTTTCGATTCGCTAGCCATTACATAGTTCATCTGCAACTCACCTTCGTGTGAAATCATTGCCATCTTCTCATATTCTATCCCTCTATAGATCCGAAGTTCGGTGGGATTTCTTCAATCTTCAACAAGATCAACTCGAGAAGCAATTTTTTATGGGAACACCTGAGATTATGCATCAAATTGACACTAGGTTGGTTATGCAAGATATCTATGGTTTTTATGTGACTTGCGTGCATGTACAGTTGTACACTCATGGATCCTTCTGCAATGACGACTTTCAATGTCCGAAGGTAAGTGGAAAGCACTCTACCTAACCAATCAGGTAAATGTCCAGGCAATAATGGAAACTGACAACCATTTCGGTCTCCACCTCTGAGCGTGTTGATCTTATTACATATGCGAACTGAAATCTTAATACATTTATAAAATTTCAAAGATTTCACGACAAGGAAGCGACTTGTAATGGAAGACATTTGAAAACTGCGAGTCGCATCCGAGGAATCTCAAAACATCATCAATCCCTGCATATATATTTTGCGTCCGTGTGGCTTTCCACATTTGTAACTTTGTGCTGTGCTTCACTGTCTGTCTATGTATTAGAATAAAATGTCCTGTCTTCGATACTCAACTCTTCCGATCATGACATGAAATGGCTCGTGGTGAATTCACAGATACAATGTTATTACTCTATGATTGATCGTGCGGTTTATTCAATAATAGATCGCATCATCGCGGTTCGTTCTCCTATAATGAAATATGGAAGTTGTTCTACATGCGAGTCAACAGTTAGAAAGATTGAAGAGCAGACAGTTACCCGTCAGTTGCTGAATAAAGATTTTGCTTTCACACAATTCGACCTATCTTAATAACGAGCTTCTCCCAAGTCAGCAAGCGCGAAGCGGTTTGTAATTTGTCTGACCGCATGGGAAATTGATTCGTGATTTGAGTTCTGCTTTCTCGCTTCATTCAATTACCGTTGAGTTGCCTTCATTAGTCTATAAAGAAGTATATACGTGTAGCTGTTACTTGATTAGCTGACGTAATCGATAGGTTGGATGGTAAATTAGAAGAACTTCGTTTGTATTCGCTCATGTAGAATGCAATTTTCTTTATCCCTTGACAAATATAATCCGAAATATTGAGAATACTGAAGCAAAGTGCTTGAAAAGTTCTTTTAAGTTGATGCACTAAACGGCTCACAACAAGCTAAGATTGTCTATCTTTAGAACTCTTGTTTCTCACATTCTTTGGGTGTCATCTGAACTGTTTTCTATTATTAAGCAATTGTATCTAGAACTTTCATTGTCTTAGCGACAAGCATGAGTCGAAAACGTTTGACGATGACGCTCCATTAAAGTTATATGTTAAAAGCATGATAATGACTTTCCTTACATGAATTTTCCCACAATTGACTTGTATGCTATAAATCTCCACTGCAATTTGCTTGCTTTTTAACAGTCCCCTAAATAAAGGAATATCTCTTGAAAATAAAAAATCAACATTTATGCGAAATTCATTGAAGCAGTAAACTACACATTTGGCTGATATCAGAGCATATGGTTCTTTTCTTTGTAGGTACTTTTATATGTACTTTTGCATGCCTTTTTAATAGGTATATAATTAAAAGTAATTGTAGGCGCTCTAGATGTTAGTGATGCGGATTAGCGTTTGAAAAGAGGTCATGATTTAGAGCGTATTGACAGTTTATTATCATAGTCACAATAATGTGAACATGCCAACGGTGCCTTGTCCGCTTTTGCTTTGATAAACAGTCATTTTTGCAAGAATTAACTTGTTGAATGATAAATTGCGTGTCAAAATTTATTTTCAAATTATATAGCAGAGCACGCCGAATTTTCTTTACTCTGATTTTCTAGCAATCTTTGACGATGCTCTAGAAATGAAGCAAGCTGAAGATATGGCTGAATTAGATATTGCTGTTCTGTGCGTTCAAGATAATTTCGACTGCTGGAGCGTCTGCATACCCATTTGAAGGAACAAAGCAATGTCGTCTGTACAGTGTGTCCTTTGAGAGCAAAAGTGGAGTTTATGCCTTGAAGTGCTTACTTCTTGGATGTTTATGAAAAAAAGCTTTATTTATGCTGATATTGCATGCATATATGTCATTGATCGCATCAACAGCTTGACCTATCACATCTGCTCGTATAAACAGGAATCATCAAGAATTAATTACAATTTTTTCGGTCGAGCAACAATTAATTGCGATCTATCATCTCCATTTGAGTAAACTAATTCTTGAATTTGAATTTTTCTTGCTTTCATATTTCAGTCTAACGAACTAGGCTACATAGACCTACTTAAAAGTCGCATAATCAACTGACTAGAGTAAACCCATTACATGAATTGCAGATGCATGTAAATCACATATCTATATTCTTAATTGGATGAAAATATTGGCAAATCTTGTTACAAACTAATGATAATCAATTATTAAAGCAAGTGAATGAATAATCACACGTGCCTAGGTACCACAGTATAAATCAGAGGTTAAAAGTTATCATAAAAATACTGTAATTTACGAAGCAAGTCAAGCAACCAAATGGTTCCTGATTAGAATCCTGAAAGCCATCAGTCTGTGAATAAAGATGTTTAGTAGGCCTATATGTAGCATTAAAATAAATCACTGAAGATACAAGAAATATATAATGTGGGAATTGACTAAATGTTTGTTTCGAAAGGAAATATAAAAAATACAAATATGTAGATGATGTTGTGTAAACAATGGAGTATGCTCCCTGATGATATTGACCGGTGGTCAATGAAATACGTATGGGAGCTGAACATCATTTATATAATTTGTCTGATTTGTAATTTTTTATATTTTCTATCGAAATAAGCACTTGGCTTCTTTAGTGTTTTCTCATTGAGGATGAGTCAAGGCATTTTTACACTGAAGATGCGATGTATGTCCTACGATAGTGAGTGGCAGCTGCATAGCAAGTTGAGCAATGAAGCACCTTCCCCAGTACATAGGCGTCGATCCCAGGGGGGCAGGAGGGGCGGTCGCCCCCCCCCTGAAAAATTTGTCCGGGGCGAGACTATGTTTTCGCCCCCTGGATTTTTTGTTTATCATGCACAATTTTGCATTCTCCACTTGCAAATCAACAATTTATCATATGAAATACCGTCTGCTGTAATTGATCATTTGCATTTTGGCGAATTCATCCATCATATATCGTATTGATGTACATGTATATCGCGCGCCTCGAATTTCTCTTCCGATCGCGCATTGTAAAATGTAAACATTCATTAATAGATGGGAAACTTCTTAAGGCGATTATTAGCTGAAGATAATCGCTTGAGATATGATAAAATGGCATTAAATTCTCCACAACAATAATGTAAGAATAATGAAGATTGCAAAGTGCCAGCATAGAATGATGTCCTTGGACTTGAGTCATTTAAACACAAAAATCCTCTATCATCCGACGACGCTGCGTTTCGCCATACAAGGGTTCAACTTGCTCAAAGTTTCAAAACAATCTGTTATAGTAGGTGCATTCTAAGTTGAAAAATGGGGTCAAAAGACCTGAATGACCTCTATTTCATTCAATATCAGTAATCATCAGCAGGCCTGTCTATCAACATCATCACTCGGTCAACATGCAGTGATGAGGTAAATCGGAGATACATGTGCACAACACAATTTTGATCATTATTTTATAATTGAATATGCATTCAGGTCCGTTTCCACTAAGGAGACAGCTCAGTACCTAGATACCTCTACTTACATTCTAAGCATCATTTACTAATTATTGCTGATAAATTAACGTAGACAAAAAGTCAGCACATACTTGTAAGTATCATTTATTCAATACCCGAGGAGGCAATCTGCGCGCTATACTACGAGCAGTTGTGAACTACTCAGAGAATATGCCGCTAGTAGACGGATCCGCACCACACCGAAGCAAACACTCGTCATTATTCCATCTGCATATGTCATTGTGACACTAAACACCCATTCGTCGCAAGACTTTGGGGGGGGGTGGGGAGTATTCAGGAAGGAGTATAGGACTTACGTAGTAACATTGGCAACCGGACGATAAGATAGCAAGTGAATCAGGGCACACAATACCAGAACATTACAGAGCGATTGTAGACGTCTGTAGAGTGGGGTGTATGTGGGTATGGATATGGTATTAGTATTATTTTACATAGAAGTGTCAGAAGTAGTGTTGATGAGGGGGGGCAGGTATAGAGTAGGTATTAGTATCGGGTGATGGATTTGGTAAACATGGTAGTGGATGTATGTAGAGGTATTGTGGGGGGGTATATCTCTATGGGGTCTTAGTTGTGGTATGATGAGATGGATTGGGGGGGTTAGGTTGTGGAGAAATAGGGGTAGTTGTGGGGTTTACATCACATGTGGGTGGTATGTGGGTTATGGTACAGGATATGGTTCATAGATATGGTATGTTGTGGGTTGGTGTTTGGTTTTAGTGTTTTGAGGTGTTGTGGAGTAAGGGGATGTATGGATGTGGGTAATGATTTTGTATAAGGAAATAGGGGGGTGGGGATATTATATATTTATTTGAGGGGGGTGTGTTGGGTTTGTGTGTAAGTGTTTATTGATTAGTTGTAGGGGAGAGATGCGTTGTGTGGGATGGTTGGGGGTGGATGGGTTGTGATTGGGGTAGGGGGAGTTATGATTTTGTAAAGTGGGGTGGGGTGGGGAGGTTGGTGAATGTGTGGTGTGGGGGGGTGTGGGTGTTTTGGGTGGTGGATATGGTGTGGTGTGTGTAGGTTGGGTGGGTGTGTGGTGTGGTTTGGGTGTGTGAGTGTTATGTGTGGTTGTTGTGGGTGTGAGAGATGGTTTGTGTTGGTGTATGGTTGGTGTGAGGATATGAGGGTGTGGGGGGTGATATTGGGTGTTTGGTATGGTGGTGGGGAGGTTTTTGTTTGTGTTGTTTTTGTTTTTGTTGTGGATTGATTTTGTTTGGTTTAGGGTATGTGTGGTATTTTGGGGGTGTTGTTTGGGGGTTTATGGTAGTGGTGGTTTATGGGTGTATGGTGGATATGGGGGGTGTTTTTGAGTATGTGGTTGATAAAATGTGTTTTTATGTAGTTGGTTTTTTGAAAATATGGTGGATTGGTATGAGTAAAGTGAAAATTATTTAATGATTGATTGTTGGATTGGAGGATGTATAATAATTGTTGGATTGTGGGGTATGATATTGATTGGTTGGGGTGTTGAAAGTATGTTTGTAGTTAGTGGGAGGAGTTTATTGGTTTGAGTATGGGTATGTTAGTATTAGTGGGTGATTTTGTTGATTTTAATATTACTATAAACTTTTGGAAACATAAAATTAGGGAATATTAGTAGATATTGAATATAATTGAGTAATATAGCGAAAGATATATCGTACAGACGTTTTCTCACTTTCTGAATGAAAAGACAAATGTATGGTAATTCTCCAAACTTTAATACACACCTAAATCCATTCTATCAAGCATTTGGTCAATATCAGAAATAGTGATTTGACTGTCAGAAATGGCAAACTGTAAATCTTGTGTTGGATGAATAGCCTCGAAAATACAGTCAAGATCATCTCTTATATAATCATCTTCATCTAAACATTTCCAGTCTGATGTATGAAAAACATTTTTGGATTGAAGCATTTCTGCGTAATCTTTCAAAAAATCTGGATTAGAATTTTCGGGGAATGCAAATCCATCCGCTGTCGGAAGACTTTCATATCCTCCGTTATTGGACCAATTTCTTTGCTTGTCTGAATACAATTTTTCAATCAGTTCTTTATAACCGTCCATCTTCTGTTCATGTTTGTGATCAGAGGAAACATTGCGGTTTTTCATTCGACTATCATGCAAAGAAGCATCATTTTCTACAGTCTTTCTCACACTTGGATGCTTTGATGAGGAAGAAAGATTCGTGCATGACTTCTTATGCAATTCCACTTGAGATCTGACACTTTTAATAAACTTTCTTTTCCCACAAATCATCAAGTATTCCGTGTTCGTAAAAAACAGATAGTACAAAATATATAAAAATTACCGCTATTGATGTAATCAGCACAAGAAGCACGATTAAAATCAAATTGGCCACTGATGTCTTCGGATGCTTAGTTTCAAATTCTATCATTCGTTTGTTGAAAACTTGTGACTTCAACATCATAGAAGACAAGGTAGTAATAAATACGAATTGGCTTTTCCACATGGAAACACGAAAAATGGAAATACAAATCATAGCATTTCCGACAAACAATTTTCAAATGTAATAATATCTACGTCCAAGTTGTAAGATGTCAAATTTCATCCAGCTGAATTTTTGATACATAGAATCATGGACACCTGAAAATAAACCAGATATATAGGAGTCTTTGATAGAATAGATAGCAACACCTGAACATGAAACTGAATTAAGCGCTCACCACTGTAGACCAAATATGAATGATGCTAAGTTGAGAAGTATGCATAATTTTTACCAATAGCTACCTGGACGCAAAGTTGACTAGACGTGCACATTACAGCATGCGGCCATTGATATAATCATGAATTTACTTTGTCATGTCACAAATTATCCAAATTGACCCTGACAATGAATACATCATTTCGTGAATAGAATTAGTAGAACAAGAGCCGATTTAAGGATTATGAAGAGGAAAAATGCTTTGAAGAATGAAAAGGAATCAATAGAGATGATTCCATTCAAGAGGAATACATGCCACATGTGCATGAAATCCCAGCATCGATATTGTAAATGTGGAGATGATTTTTGGATGTATTTTTGCAATCAAAGAAGAAGACCTAATTTGACACAAATCTTACAATAGTTAGCTGATTAACGATTCAATTTGTAAAATGCTCATGCACAGTTGAAGTTCTGGATGAAATATTCCAACTATTATGCGATAGATAATGCATGGAATTGAGGTCATCAAAGACCGAATGCCGAAGGCTCGAGGTTCAATGACCGAAGAAATCTATACATTATCTGATATAATGCATGATTTTTTTCATAGAAGTCTTTACCACGTTAATAATTTCCATCCGAAAAAATAATTAACTGCTTCGTGGAACATGTCAATCTCTGTGGACATAAAAAGCCTTTCAATACGCGTATCATGCAGTTTACAACACATATGTGTAATACTCTCAAAGCATAGACACATTTTCCATACGTTTTTTTGCCACGTCGATCAACAAGAACACATTACATTGACCAGTAGAAGAAATTCCTGTTCATTTGAAGTGATCGAGAAGGAATTAGTATCGGAATGCAGATTTTTATTGAATAAGTGCTACATGAAGTTCGGTCAGTTTAAAAACATTGCAACATTGATGGAAAGTAAATCTCTTTTGAAACATTCAGTAACAGCAAGGAACAATAAAGAATTATTCAAAGGACTAAATTTATGTTCAAGAAAATATCCGGAAAGTCCGGAGTCACTTCAAGTGAGATGGCCTCCTGGGGCATCTGATTCAGGCTACCATCTTCAGTGAGAGTGATGCAAAATACTTCCTTGTATCGTGATGTGAATTATTCACGTTCTCAGAGAAATAGTTCCTAACAAGTGTGGTTTCCAGATGATCAGACTGTTGGAGGAATGTTCCAAAAGAAAAAAATTCCAAATATGATTCTTCTGAAGATTCAACAACATTACATCGGTGACTGGCCCAGCAGCTGAAATAATTGAGTTGTCGTCCATTCTACAGAGTGATACCAATGTCGCGCAAGTGAAGAAAATGTGACATCTGTATGTTAGCAGCTTTCCAGTAAGCGAAAGCTGAATTTCAATGTGCGCTACCACAGATAGCAGAAGCTCCATGATACCAACACACTTTGAAAACACTATTACGCCGGGGATGCGTGTTATCGGATATCTATGGGCGTTTTCGACGAAGGATATACAATGAGCATCCCCGTTATCATGTCAAATAGTCTGTCATTTGAGCATGTCAACTCATTTTCAGATCTAATGACTCAACGAGCAACAGTCGCACACAAAGAAATTGAATTGGAGCCGTTACGTCCAGCCAGAGCGAAATGTCGTGTAGTTTATCTCCGATTAGTGACTGATTCAATTACGAAAATCTGAGGAAGGAAAACTTTTGTCATTACCGCGTCCACGACGAGATGCCGATTGAAATTGAAGGCGAATTGATGAAACAATCAGCTTGTGTGTTAGAAATTCGTCGAGAGCGATCCTTTCATGGATATGATCAAATCATGACAAATTTGCGACCGCAATAAACTTTAAACCCCTCGTAATTCTGTCATTTGAAAATAAGAACAAAAAGTGATAGAAAAGTGGAAGAATATCTCCAGATATGTAGATGTGTCTAACCCCATACTGTAGCCGAGATTCTGCTTCCGGGGGGCGTTCTAGGGGACATAGAAATTTCCTGTATTCAACCTTGAAATCATAAAACCTACATTTCATCGCTTATTGTTCTGCCACTGAAGATGGGCGTCCTATTTTTTCACTGTTTTCAACCATTGTTCCGTATTTTTACAACTGCTTTTAAAAAGACATGTGATAGATTGCTTTTCATATTTAGAATAAATAGATGATATACATGGATGCTTTTCTATCTTAAACCTTAAAACAAGGCATTGGTGCATCTATCAATTGAAGAATAGCTATTCAGGCTAAAATGATCTCGAAACTTGTTACTCTGCTTCATAAACGGAGAGAAATCTTCTCACTTATCTGGAGTGCATTGTAGCAACATTACGTATTTGCTTGAGCTCATTAATATTCATCATACTACTTACAACATTATGAGGAAAATTTGCAATATATCCTCACTTCACTCACATGTGGAAAATACATTTTTGAGATCAAAGGGCCATCGCCGGACCTTGTGATGTTGATCAATTTACCAACAGTGCTAAAAAATTAGGTTTGTCCATGGGACAACGTTTCTCAATCATGATGCGAACAGAACCCAATACTTAGATGCTTATTATTTTGGTTTACTACATATCTCTAGCGTCAGTATGAGGACTCAAACTATTTCCCGTCAGGCAACCATCCATTACATAACGTCGAAATGATAGACTTTATCATCAGCTGTAATTCGCGACAAATGACTGACTTATTCAAAATTAAAATAAATGATCAAAAATTGTTTGATTTTGTCATCTGATTTCTCTTTTGCATCAGAGTCAAATCATTAGCTGCATTTGGATTCGCACATTTAAAATGATTATCGATAGCATCCTTGGGGATTCTCGAATCATTGATGAAGAAAGATGCCTTCGAACAAGCCAATGCAGCCTTATCACATTTCGTATATTTGCCTCAAGAAACGGCTTTCCCTCGATTTTAGCGATAGCAAAATGTTTTCATCAAGAATCTGTAATCAAATGCCAAGTGAAAATCTTCAGCTCGCCAATAATTCCACTACATTTCCCTCCTACCCATCTATAGGTAGTATGATAGTACACTGTAAACTCTAGGGCACGAAATTTAGGCTTCAATTCTAACCAACACAAGGCACGACGTTCATAGTGCCGAGTTCGTGCCCATTGATTTTTCCTTTGATTTCATTGGATAAACAAATATTTGGTTTGGTGCCTAGTGGCGCCTACTGGTGCCTCGAGGTACTAGAAAGGCACCGCCTAGGCGCTAACTGGCACGAAATTTCGGCTTCGTGCATAAGTTAGTCCCCTACAGTTTACAGTGTAGGCCTATCATAATCATTCATTTCATGCCATCTTTGTAAATAGGCTACTGTCATTCATTTAAACTCATGAAATGTCATCATTCATCACTGTTGTACGCATTTTTCATTTTGTGTGGGAATGAAAAGATATCTCTCTTATGCAAACTTCCGGGTGGAAAAATTAACTTTTCAGTCCCACGGGATGAGAAAGCTAACTTTTCCTGCCGCAGTTAACTTTTCTATGTAACCTCCTGAGGACAGAAGTCTATAAACAAATTCTAATTAGCCAGAGACAACTAAGATATCCATGTACAGTCCCTTGACTTACTCATTCATAGATTTCACGACGCAACCATCAATTTTATAATGAAGATATATTACCTTTCAAATGACAGCCTAAACCGTCGGCGCGTAGCGCCAGAAATCATTTGAAAGGTAATATATGCATTGTTACTGAACCTAAAATCTATGACATCAAAAATCAAAGATTTAGATCTGTAAATGACTAAAATCAATGATAATATAGGAATAGTATCCATTTTTAGAGGACATAAATGCATAGATTCCGAGGACACGTTAGTGTCCGAGGAATTTTGCATTTATGTCCGATAAAAGTGGATATTATTGGTATTCTAACCCAAAAAAGATGAAATCTATATAAATGCTTTCTATCAATGCTTCATAGTACTCATAGTGCTTCATAAATCACTCATACTCATACTCATAGTACATAACTCCTTGATATGTGTACATTATTTTTCTAAATCTTAGTTTGCGCCTAGACATCCATAAAGGGATCCTTGACATACATGTTTATTTAATAAGAAGTCCATGGGTCATTTCATAGTCTTTGAATGATAGCCTCAAGAAGTCTATGACTACAGTTCCTAGATCTCCTTCACTAGCATAATCTGACAATGTTGCAAAGGTTGACTACCTTCAAAATTCAAAAAATCCATGGATGATAGTTTTGTAAACCGTAGCTTGATCACTTTTCTCGAATCACTCATACAAGAAGCACGCACGGTAGACTTAACTATGCTCAATTTATCAAAAATTTATCAAAAAGGCAACCAAATCAGTGGTTTAAGCTCAGAAAACTTGAATTTTCTTGAAATTCTAACAAACGATGACACTAATAATTATGTGTATGATCAGTTTACGGGCTTAACAGATTCGCAGACTGCGGAAATAATTGAGTCGACAGCAGATTTTGACGACACTTTTTATCCCGATCTGAGTGATGAAATTATGAGGGAAATTGCAAAAACAGAGTAGGATGCGAAAAACAAGCGCACAAGTGACGAGACGAAGCAGTACGTTAGCAAGTTTAAATCATTTCTTCGTGATGAAAAGCTACCAACAAACATTGAAGAAATGCCAGTGAAATATCTATCACAATACCTTCGCTTGTGGTACAGTAAATTGTCCCGACAAGACGGGAATTTCTGCATCCTATCTACGCTAATATGTATGCGGGCGGGAATTCACCATTACTTGAGCGCAGACATAGGACGACAGGTCAATATTTTGAAAGACGTTGAATTTAATCAAGCAAATAACATGATAAAATGCATGATTGCCAAATATCTTAAGTCGACGAAAACGATCAACAATCAAAACAGTGCGCGAGCAATTGATTCAACTGATTTGTTGAAGCTTGGTGACTATTTTTCAAGAAAAAATCCTTAAGTTTTGCAACACGAGGTAATTTTTCTAATCATTTACCACTTTGCCTATCGAGGAATCTCCAATCTCTTGGATGAGGAATCTCCAAAAGGAATCTCTTGTCTTCTCAGTGGATAGCGACAATCGTCAATTCATTGTGTGTAATAAAACTCTTGAAGAATAAAATGTGAGATCAACACTCAATAAAAGGAATTACGACAATATTAAAGACATTGTGATGTTAGTCCGGCAGCCAGAGCGAGTTTCTGCAGGGAACGAGGCCGAAAATGAGACTTTCACAGAATGATGTACACCATATGCCTACTACGAATCGACACGTCTGCCGCGTTCTATTGAGTTCCTCTTCTTGTTGGACAGGATCAAAGAATAACACATGTAAATCCAACGAGACGCAGATTGCAGTTATTGGCTAAACTGAAATTTTCTATGTTTTCTCTGATTAAACGAAAAGTACTAAGGCCAGAGTCATAATAGTTGGCATGGAATGTCTTCAGGTCATTTCCTATCATGTGTAACTGATATTATAATGCTTCTGATCGGCGATCTATGCGATAATGTGGTTCAATGCGGATGAAGTGGGCCAACATATTGGTGCTTGCCTACAGTAGGAGGCTTGTCAAATCTGAATGCATGCACTTTCATAGATAAATGCTCATGAACCTGATAAGATATGACCTGAAGACATTCCATGTCAAAAACCATACCTCTAGACCTAGTACATTTTAATTGATAAGAGAAAACATACAAAATTTGATTTCAGCCAAAAACTGCAATCTGCCTCCCATTGGATTAACATGTTTTTTTCTTTGATCGTGTCTGACAAGTAGAGGAACTCACTAGAACTCGGCAGACGCGCGAATTCGTAGTAGGCATATGGTGTACATCATTCTGTGAAAGTCTCATTTTCGGCCTCGTTCCCTGCAGAAACTCGCTCTGGCTGCCGGACTATGTATGCAAAACCAGAGAAGAAAGATGAATGTCCTGTTGAAGCCATCCGACTATATTTGAACAAGATCCCCGATAATTGCACATGCTTATTCCCGAAGCCGCTGCAGAAATCAAAAATGGAGAGTGGCGGTTGGGAGAGTAATGCTACATGGTACTCGGATACACAAGTCGTGGGGAAGCATTTGTTGAATGATGCAATGAAAATCATTTCAAGGGAAGCAGACCTAAACGCAATTTACACCAATCACTGTGTGCGTGAAACAGTCGTTTCGGAGATGTTCTCAAAAGGGTACACAACGGACCAGATTCAAACGGTTACTGGTCATAAAAGGAATGATTCGGTGCAGCGCTATATTAAACGTGTAACACCAACAAAGAAAATGAAGGTATCACATGATTTAAGCAGCAGTATTCACCGATCCGAAACCCAACATAGGGATATTTGTTTTGAGGACAACAGTGGATCGACATCATCCCAGGTTTTTTCAACTCATTATTCTGTTTCTGAAACAAAGACAACTGTATCAAGCGAGTCTGGAATTGTTCGGCGCCCGACTCAATTCTGAGAAAGAATGGGTTTGTGTTAGAATTTTATTTGGATTAGAATGGACAGCACTTGTAATATGAGTAATTTCTATGTTTGCACAGTTTGCTTATGTTCTATGTTCTTTCAGATTTTTTGGCATAGAGTTTTCTGCCGGACAATAATGCGGTTTTTAATTCAATGCAAATTCACATGTCAATCAGCGGACAAAAATGCCAACTACGGCATTAGTGTCCGCTGATTGATGTAGAAATCGACAGGAATTTCATCATTTTTGGGTTAGAATTTTCTACATAGCCCATGCAGCTCAGAACATTAGAGAATGTATAACTTGAGATGTCCAAGATTCCAAATTGTGAACCATAGGAATCTCCTCAATGCCATTTTCACTGAGAATGCGAAGATGGACGGTGAAGTGTTCCTACCTCAATGGTATTACATAGCAAATTAGACGGCCTTAATCATGCAATTAAGACCGTCTAATTTGGAGTTGAAGATATACAAGGTGTTTCAAAAGTAGGCTAACAGTAGAAATTGGCCTTGAAAAGCTATGTCTTAATGCTATAGATTAATAAGCTATGTCATAATAATCTTTTTCACGATGCCACAGATAGCTAATATGCCTTGTATTCGTAAGGGGCAAAAATTCAATACTCTTTGACATCGCGTAAATCATATTAAAATATCTCATGATCTCCAGTGTTTTCATGCCTACATATTTCACTACAACCCAATTTGAATCTATACCGATCATGAGAAGTCGAATAACTATCCAACATCTATCAAAAAAAAATTATTAGGAAACCATGTAAACAAGATAGTAGTTGTTTCAGTGTTACTGCGGAGAAGAAGAACAGCTGACATTCGAATGTCCTCCGCGCCCCTCAGCCTGGTGCACGAAGACGCTGTCGTCAAAGACAGGAGGCGAAGAAGGAAGAACAGCTGACATCCAAATGTCCTTCATCTTTGTTAATTCCAGCCTCCTCTTAGACCATCGTCAGAAGCTTCTGACGATGGCCTAGAGGAGGCTGAATTAATAAAGGTATTAAATTAAAACAACTACCATTTTGTTGCTTGGTTTCCTAACAAAAAAATGAACAAATGAATAACCAAGCCTATTCAACATATCAAAAAATTAATCAACTTAAAGTTGCAATTCACGAACGCAAATGCTCAAAATGTCCATGACATCGGCACATTCTTGTAGTCTTTCGGCCACACTGTGGCACACAGTTCTGCATAAGTTCCTGTCATCACTGATCTCTTGACAGGCATCTGTGATGTAGGAGCGGAGTTGGAAAGTGTGTGAGGTTTTCGTCCGTACACTTTCTCCTTTACAACGCCCAAAGAAAAAGTCCATCGGAGTTAGATCGGGAGAGCGAGGAGGCCAAAGGATGCTACCACATCTCCGATCCACTTTCTGGAAAAGTGTCATTCAGATAGCTTCTGACACTCACTGCAAAATGCGCTGGTGCACCATCCTGCTGAAAGTACAGCTCATTGAAGTTGTTAAATGACTGCATCTCAGGAATCTCGCAAAGGATTGGAGCATTTGAAGGTACACCTCAGCCGTCACAGTTCTTTCAAAAATACCCAATCACACCGTTGCTTGACATACCGGCCCAGACGGTTAAGCCAGGCTGGTTCAGCTCATTTGTTGATACCATGTGCAGATTTTAAGGGAACCAGTAGACACAGTTATGTCTATTTACGTACTGATCCTGTAGTTTGAAACTGGCTTCGTCAGACAAACTATCTTGTCAAGCAAATCTGGGTTCTCCCGAATTTCCGACAACATGAGCACAGCAAACTGCAAGCGTCGTTCAGCATCATCCGGTAGAAGGTGCTGCAACAGTCTGGGTCGGTATGGTTTCAACTCAACTTTCCTCATCAGTCTCCAAGTAGAGCTTAGAGAAATGTCCAACTCCAATGAGGCTCTTCTTGTTGACTTCTTCGGTCTTTGTACAATTGTTTGGGCCACTAGCTCGTTTGATTTTATTGAAACTGATCGAGGGCGTCCTGACTTCGGTGCATTCTCTACCGAACCGGTCTTTTCAAATTTATCTCGAATGCGATAAATAGCAAATCTTGATGGAGGTGCTGTGAAAGGGCATCTCTCCATTCATTCGCACCTTTTCAGCATTCTTGTTTTTCCAAAAGGATTTCAAAATCCATTTTCTCTGATTCTTTTAGACCTGACATCAAGAAGCAGCAAATTCAAAAAAGCTTCAAGCTTGTTTAATTTCACTTCAAGTCAAACTAACAGTGTTTGATTCAAATCAAATTAATTGAACATATTCCATGTAATGTCAGATTGGTGCTATATTTTGTCCATGATAGATTTCTTCCAATGCTGCCACATTGCTACTGCATAGACTTCTTGATAGTAGCAATTACTTCGAAGTCTATGGCTCATGTTGGACTGATCATGGATATCCATCGACTGATTCAGGTGTAAATCGCCAATAGAACGGTCAACATAGATTTCCTAGGGCAAAATCAACTGTTAGCCTACTTTTGAAACACCTTGTATAAACGAATTTCATAGAAAAATGACATGTGAAATATCGGCGGACAACCCTACTTACTCAGTAGCAATGAACAATAGACATCTACAAATCACAAAATGAAAAGCTACATTCTTTCGAGAAGAAATAGACATTTCTTCCCTTAGCTATCTGTCCATCCTCGCTGCGCTCGGGCTGTACAGCATAGCTGCGGGAGGAAAAGTTGATATTTCCTCTCTCAAAAAAATAGCTATTCATATTTTGAAAAATATTCGTTTCTGATTTATTCATTAATATGGGGGAAATGTGAAGCATAGGCCTGCAAGTTTCATTTGAGCACTTTTGTGGCAATTTGTAGGCCTCCATACATTCATTTCTCAATTGATAATGAATTTGTAGGGGAATTGTTCTGTCCTTTTAACAGAGCACCTTTGAAGGTATTGACTTTTGAAATACCTTCTGCATAGGGCTTGTGTGAAGATGATAAATTACAAATCTTTAAGACTGACAACACAAATAATTCATTTTTATAAATTCACCATTGACATTTTCTCAGTCTCTTAGAAGAGTCCACAAAACTGATCGGAAAGAAGTGGTTTCTGAAATGCAATCATGTCGTTTGATATTCACTATCAAGCGCTTCAACTTTTTCACAGCAGATTTCAGATATTTTAATTAATTTCATTACAGTCATAGACTCTATGAATAAAGTCAAAAGTCAACAAGTTATTTTCGCCCGAGTCAACCCATCACAAGTTACTGCTGTGCCACGGATTTTGTGGGAGGTCGAATTCTTGCATTGAAGAAACACAAGATGCAAATGCAAACTCTGTGATCGCCTGTAACAGCATCATCATGATCATTTCCTGTCACAAGTGTGTATCTGAATAAATACGCAGGTAGGAGAGAGGTTTTCATGAGTGAAACTGAAGTCTTTTTGCATTTTCTTTATGTTTCAACAAAATAATTGATAAAATTCCTCCAGTAGTAATGTCTAGACGTAGAAAAAGGTGAGGATTTTCATGCGTTTCACAAAATTTTCCTCTCTTATTTCGAAATGAATTGAAACCCGGGATTTGTACTTTGAAGCACTACAGATACACACTTGACACTTGAGAACTACTTTCTTCGTTATCGAAATGATATTTTCCTTTCATTTCCAATTAGTTTCTTCTGTACAAAACAGGTTCACCACAGGGGTTGAGTGCTCACTAGAAAATGTGAAATGTTCGTCTCCTTCAGCACATCCAAGACTTATACTTTGCTATAATAGTTACGATGACTGATCTCCTTTCCTATTGTCAGCATCACTGCATTCTGATTCTCAAAACATCAATTTTTAAAAGGAGAGGAATTCAAATTTTGAATTGACATTTATAGCAAAAAGATGGCCGAGTAGGTGAATACCACCATTGGAACAACCATGCGCCAATTATGTTTTACTGAAATTTTGTGAACATCAAAATCAGAGACGGTAGCGACGAGCATCCGACCGGGTATTCCGAGCTCAAAATAGCTCGGGTAAAATGTGATTTAGTTGTATTTCATGCGCAAATCCATCTTATAAATCTCTTTGTACTGTTAAGTAGCTTCTTAGTATTTTTAAACACCTTGACATCGTAAAAAAGCCGTAATCAGGAGATTTGTTTTATTGCCAAAATTCAGAAGGAAAGTTTTTAACAAGCATTTAAAAGTATTGAGTAACTGAGCGCTGCGAATTGTCTGAGGAAGACCATTCCATACCACTGGAGCAACGTAGCTGAATGAACATCCACCAAATGATTTCCTGTTAATTTCAAGCACTTTCAAAATTGTGGAGTCATTAGATGAACGAAGAGAGCGAGGGGTAACATCTACACGACACATATTAGACATATACACAGGTGAATTGAAATGCAAGGCCTTATACTTCAAGCAGTCTAGCTTGCTTCTCAAGCGATGAGAGATTGACAGTCACTTAAGTGCTTTCAAAGCGGGAGTTATGTATGTGGTCACGTCGACGAGTTCGTAAAACAAGGCGAGCACAAGAGTTTTGAACCTTCTGTAATTGGCGCAAAATCTAATTAGGAAGACCACAGAGAAGAGGCTTCTCCTTGAAACATCCTTCATTCAGAAACTTTGTGAATCCATGCCATCTCGGATTACTGAATGTATTGGAGCTAGAGGGGGGGCACACGCGCTATTAAAGTTGAATCTGCTACATGCGTTGTTTTTCTGTGCTAGCGACTTGGTGGAAATTGTGACTAAATTATCAAGGTATCATACATGCATGTATATGTAACAGTCAAAAAATGAAAGAAGTTAAAGAAGTAATGTTTCAAAAATTTTTTCAATGAGTATATTTCCATAGTTAAGTCGCGACAAAATAAGAGAATTTATCAGTTTGCATACAATTTTTTCGGAAAGGTAGCGTCTGATGCAACATATTCTGCGAATCTCACAATAACACGTTTTACAGGCAGAACTGACATGCCTTTTGAAATCCAGGCATGAATCAATTTCAATACCCAGAAAATTTAAACTTTCACAGAATTCCAATTTGTCTTCACCGATACACAAACACGTAGGAAAAGAGGTACGCACAACAGATCTAAGCTTGCTTTTGTGATATTCAGACAGAGCTGGTTCACGTAAACCACGATTTCACGTCGCTGATGTATTTTTCAATTTCTCGAATAAAAAATAAAATGTCATCACTTTCACAGATTGAATACAAAACAAGATCATCAGCAAATATTGATGCAAAAATACATATCAAAAAATATAATATATGACATTTCAATTTTTAAAAAGTGAATTTTGATACTCCCGTTGTAGGCTTCAAGGTGCAAAAACCGCATGTACGATGTGCAGTTAGGCCTAAACGCATTCGTATATCTTAAATCATCACAAACGCATAATAAACCAGGTAATAATGCATCTGAAATGAACTGAAATGTGCGTGGGCAGCATCACAATCCATCATAGCACATCAGTTCGAAATCAGAATGATAATATGAAAAGTTGATTTCGAAGAAATGAAGATTGCAACAGCGCATCAGGTATAGGTCTAATAGAAGTACATGTATTTCATAACCCATCAATTTCGTCAGACCACCATAAATCATTTAATGTTTTTATTGCTGATCCTTCATCGACCCAGATGACGACGTGTGGTATAGCCTCGGCGTCAGTGGCTGTCAGATTTGAAAATCAAGATCTACTGTAACATCCTCAAACATTTATGGCTAATTTTTCTCATTAATACTTCCATCTGTTAGCAGCTGAATGTGAGTCTGATTTTCGTCATAAGCTAATTGGATTACAGTCTGCAACATATATGATTCCTTGGTAGTATAGTCAAAAGTCAAAACATTTCTTTCCAATTCGGAACACGTGATACAACATTGATGATATGAGTAATAAAATGGTAATGAACGAGGTGGTAGATGGGATGCACAAGTGCGTGACGTGATAAGACTGATTGAAAGAAGAGGCAATAATTCATAACATGCATCCTAAATTTAATATCATAATTTATCATTAGATCATAATCAAGTCATAGGCACATTCAACTTTGAAGTCAAATTGATTCGACAATCGATACACTGTAAGCTACACGCAGCAAATCTCCGTTCAAATTAACAGGAAAATTCGTTTCACTGCATTTGACTGTAAACCATTACGCTGTTTATCTGTAAACCATTACACGGAAGCATGCATATCCATTATGTTGCGTCCATTATACGGAAGATGCATATTAGCGCTTAAGTAAAAGACAGTCGCTCGCTTCGTTAACCTATCAGGACCGGGGGAGTGCCCGCCCCTTATCAACTTCTTTTTATATCTCCTAAAATAAGTCAGGTGGAAGATCAATTTTTTGTGACTTACTTGATATGCATGTTGAGCTTTCAGTAATAATTTGGGCAAAATTGACTGACTGCAAGGTCATTTTAAAAGTACTTTTTAGAAAATTGTTTTCATTAAGAGTAGCATTGATTATTATTGACATCCATCATATTTTCATAGTTTCTGTATCATATTTACATAATATTTATGCATGTGCAATTCAAGATTGTTGACATCCACATTCATCTTATCTCCCAAAACGAGTACATGTACATATAAATGCAAAAAGTGAAAATATGAAGTTTTTGTATGAATTTTTGGATATGAAACCTACAGAATAATGCAAAATGCATATCACTATTCGAAATTTTGCATTCGGAATGTATCATGACCTTGTCTTCATAGCGAATAAGTCATTAGAACGAGGCATTTGTGAAAATAGAAAAATGTAATATTTATTATTATTTTTTAATATAATTAGGTTTTCCCGCTCATCCGTTGATCTATGTTTTTCTAACGCGTAATAGTACAGTCAAATGTGACAAAAGTCTTTCATAGATTAACCAGTGGACACTGTCCATCAAAAACGTGTGAAATTGGGCAGTCAAGTGTTAATGTATGACAGAGTAGTTTAGAACATGATCAAGCAATTGTGATATTGAAATATCAATTATCAACTTATTGAAGCATAGTGATTTTTCAAATTTGGCACAGATTTTGCATTGCCTAATTTAATTCAACGTAGCAAAGTGCGTCAAGGTAACAAAGTTTTAAAAAAAACAAGCTAATGACTAGTTAATTTTCATTAGGTACAAAGTATGATTTAAAAGAAAAGTTTTATATCCTAAAATGTCTAAAAATTTTAAAAATACTTACTAGAAGGACAAACAACGCTTCTCCTCTCCTCATGTGTAATGAATTGGCGAGTAAGCCGTTCTGTTCAAAATTATGTTTATCCCTTATATATTGAAAAGATCCTATTTAACAGTCTGCCCATTCAGATGATAAGAGGACAGGTCTGTTTCCAATCAAAATACCAGATCTAGCTAATAACACAGCGTGATTACGCTATCTAAAATCTACCAGGTGTGTAAGAGAATTAATATTAGTTCCTTAAGCTAAAACGTGAAATAGAATTGTACAAAATATGCATACAAATTATTTGACTATTTTAATGAGGTCATCAACAGGAACTTGGTCAGGACGATCGCGTTTCGACCGCTTTATCCTGGACGCTCAAACCCGACCAAGCGCGGTCCTGTACATTTAAGATGCACAGCCTCAAAAATTAAATTTATAATAGAGAAAGATTAGCATCTACATGTATAAAAGAAAAATAGAGTCACTATTGACTGAAATGTACCTCAGGCATTTGAAAGAAGGACATAGTCCAGCCAGTAGAGGTAAGGGATTCGGCCAATTAAGTATTTTGATAGACTGGTTAAACGCGAAAACCATGTTAACTTTTATAGTAGCTGTCAGAGACATGTAGACATGTTTCGAGCTACTTGGAATATGATAATCTGTGCCTGTCCTGACGCATTTCTACACCACATTTTTGAAATTATCTGTGAGGGTTTTTATTTTATATCTCAAATTACACTTGAATTCAGATAACACACATCAAAAGTAAACCACTCCAATCATGCTCGTTAGTATCTTAGTAAATTATTGGACATTACAGAAAGGAGCGAGTTTCCGTATATAGATAGAAGAAAAACATGTCTATTTTCCAAGAAGTATATACTTTATTCAAAAATTTCTTTTAGACAAGAAATTACATTAAGATATCGTCCTTAGCTAAACATTGGGCCTCGTGGGAGGGTTAACACGCCATCGCGCTTATTAGCGCGATTAATAATTTCCCAAGCAGTAGTTCTCTTAATGTTTAACTGTTCCGCCAGCCATACGTAGTCCTCGCCCTGAAGCCATGCATTGTAAAGGCGTTGTTTGTCTACTTCAGAAATTCTTGACGGCATGTTTCCTCTTGACAAGAAAATATTTGCGAGTATCAACACTTGACTGTCTTATTTCACATTTGACTGACTAAATGGACAATGAATTCATCTCATCTGGATCGCGAACAATAGATCAACGTTTGACTGCACTATTGCGCGTTAGAAAAACATAGATCAACGGATGAGCGGGAAAACCTATAATACATGAAAAGACATTATTTACGTTCAAATTTCAAATTGCTATTTATAGTACTAAAATAAACGTAGAATATTATACCTATAACAGCATATAGATATGCTTGAGTAAACGTTTGCAGAAATACTTAAGTTGTAATGAACAATTTTCGAATAGTCAAAATATATATAGCCTATAGATTCATAAAAATGAAAAAAATTGAAAATACAAATTTTAAATTTGAATTTTTGGTATGGTCTTCGAATCATGCAAAATAAGCACTGGCATTCGAAAAAGGAGAATCAAATTTTGCGATGATCCTGTTTTCAAAAGTTTTATCCATCGGAAAACATGGGAAATTTGAGTGAGGGTGATTTTGCGTCCCCCCCCCCCGCGATCCTACGACGCTAAAAATCGCGCGGTCCTGATAGGGTTAAGACAAATTTAATTTATTGCTTTAAAAACATACACTGTACATACATGCCCAAAACGAGGGGAACGACTGTCTTTTATTTAAACGGTGTTTATCTGATATTACCGAATATTAACTGGCACGTCATCAATCATCAAATTGTGACGTCATCATTTTGTCTGATTTTGACGGATTTCAACTATGACGTCATCACTTTTATCTTATTTCAGTGGATATTTCTGTGAAATCTAGCGGCTATTTTAGTTGTTTTTAGCAGTGCACATATTGGCAGTGCACATGACTTCAAATTATGAGAAAACCTGTAAGCATATATAATAGATGCAACCGAAAATCGGGCGTAGTAGGTAGTATCGACATAAAATTTATTGCTGATAACTATGATTTTGACACTCATATATTTTTGTGCATATTCTTTTTTTGTGTGGGAAGCATGTTCAAATAATCTATAGTATTTATTGTATTAACTTATTATTGTCGCAGATCACCATAAGGACTGCTTTTGATTGCGCACATCGTGCACGCGTGTAAGAACTTGCCTGGAAAGTATTCACATTAGCCTCACGTCAACACTGTGTGATTTGTATCAAGATACTTTACTATTAATGAAAATGCTCTGATCTCTTGACTTCCTCGACAAGTAGCACTGCCTAGCGGCTTTCACATTCAACTCTAGCCTTATAATCTTCATTTCTTAGCCTATCCTCTTTCAAACGAATTCCAAAATATTTTTTATCAGAATATTCGTTATTTCTGAACGGAAGATCACACTGCTTGTTTTTTTTGTGACAGCTTTGTAGACTTTACGATAGGAGGAAATGCTTTGTTGACTTTTCACATGACATCTGAAAATGAAGAATTCTTTGAATCCATGACCCGATCTCTCTTTTGTCCATGGAATGAATAATAGTACACTATTTCTTATTTTATGAATAGTAATGATTGTATGCTTGCTTAACATGAAAATAAATTGAACTTAATCCTACGGAGAGGGTTAATCCAATAAGTTAGAAGGTTTAAATATCTTAATTCAGAAGACTTTAATTAAATTAATCCTCTAGATACCATAAAATGTCGATAAAAATGTAATAAATGCTAGGAAATTATTCTTATACTTATAATTGTTGCAAATGTTGCGAGACTTTTTGCAAATCGCCCGAAGTAGATCCTCTACTAGCTCTTTATTACAAATGACGGCCTTTAATTAAGTCTGCCAGTTGGTCATGCTTTAACGATGATGGGGTGGATAATTGTGTCAGCAATGCCTCTTTATAAAATGCCAACAGAGTGAATGCAGTTTTAAAATGCAGCTTTGAGGATGCACTTCTTGGTGAGTACCGCAATGCATTTTTGGCCATGTACGAGTATTCAAAATAATGCATTTGGGAAACAATTTTTCGATGCGGGTTGTAGATAGCATAGTGAAGATAGATTTTCATACTAGGATCTTGTAAAGTATAATATATCGGCTCTCATGAATTAAGCAGTTCAGCCACTTTGGTGCCCGCATGCCAGACAGTGCCGGTATATGTTCGTCAAGAGTCACCATCCATGCTCTTGAATTTCTGATTCCCATGGTGTGTGGACATTTCGCCTTTATACCAGGCTTTGCACTATAAGAGATAGATTAATGAATTTTAGATTCAATCCAAAGATTCCCATGGCAGTCTATGGAATCAGCTTTATTGAAAATGTCAAGTAGCACAATGCACCGTTAAAGAGGAGTTCAAGTCATAAAGTTTGCTCTCCAGGACTTTAATGATCATGGCAAATGATAAATGCAATGAATTTTCTTGACTGTGCAGTATATCCGTCAGATAGTGATATTTATAATTCGTTTTAACTTGTCTACTTCGGTGGTGATTGTATACTCTCTGACAATCAGATTTGACTGTGTCCAAGGCTGGAATAAGTTTACACAATAAGTTATACAGTCACACGGACATGTAGAGACATGTAAACGCTTCACATTGGAAGAGCTTAGCGTGAAAGAACTTGATAGCTGCCTTTCAATTCAAGAGTTACTCGTACATATAACATATAGCTGTGTATGCATTACAATCAGTCACGGCCACAGAATTAAATATTTTGTTTATCTGCGCGCAGATGAATCTAATTCTGTGGTCACGGCGGTGTTTCTCTGAATGAATTCCCCTTGTTGCTATTACGATTATAATTGGGGCGATTGGTACACGCAATAATCAACAATAGGGGCGTTTCGTCCATTGTGACAGTTTTTCAGGGCGGTTGGTACAAGGAGCAAGTACATTAACGAAAATAACTCAGTGACACTTTTCCTTTATTTTCTCTATGACAACAGCTGATCTGCTTTTGCAGATAAGGTTTTACCACATGATTTGCAGAGTGATTTCAAGCCTAGCGTCTCTGTCCGAGTGAACACAACAACGTGTCCTTTTCCTGTCCAGCAAGTTATTTTCTATGCGAAAATTATTGAATATTGAGTCAGCATCATCATTGAGAATCAAGAGCACACAATTCGAGAAGTGGATCCACCATCAGAACAATTAATTTCGTTGAACAGTGATTATTGTCGACCAATAATGCTGAAAATGCAAACTTAATCGTCTCCGACTGTAAGTTTTGATAGTAATACTAACGCAATCTCTCGCTGTGTGGAAAGATGCCTGTAGGGTTTACTTTAAGACTTCAAAGCATCTAAGAAACAATAACAGACGAAGAGAGATAGGAAAACAGCATAAAAGATCAAAGAGATGCTGTGGGTGGACAAGTTCATCTAACGGATCAACTATGTGGTCTGCTTTTGCGTATTTGGAAATTTGTGCCCGCAGGGCAAGTTTCTAGACGCTTCCAAATCGTCATGGTCAAGAATGAGTCCACATACAATGAGTGATATGCGGTGAAAATGCAACACTTTGAAATCTGCGAATTATAGAATTTATTGAGTATGATTGCCACAAACAGAAGATTTTTCATTGTGATCGAAAGTAAGTGTCTTCTTAGGGAATTTATTGGCTAAGAATTGTGAAATGAAAAAAATGTAAATAAAATCTATACACAGGCCCAGCCACAGAATTAGATTCATCTGCGCGCTTCGGCTTCCTAGAAAGGAAGGATTATGTGCAAATATCGAAATGGCACTTCACAGAATTAGGCAACTTGCTCCTTCTCGAATGGATAATTCGTGTATCGCTTGCTATTGGAAATGGCAAACAATGAGCTGTCAGCAGAGGGCACCAGAGCCAGTGAGAGATGCGTGCGTGCTGTGATATCACTTCGCACACACCGAAACACACATCGTCTGGTTAACATTCGATTCAGTATATGCACTATGTAGTAAGGAATGGTGAGAAAACGATGGTGAAATCATCAAGTGAACTAATTTTCGTACGCCTGCTACTTTTTTAATAATGATCGGAAGGGCCAACATTATGGAGAAAGCTTGTGCGCAATGATCTGAATTCTTCGAATCTGAAGGAATTGTGGCAATCGAAGCACTTTGCTGGAACTCACATTAATCCGCAAGCGACGCACGACTTTTTTCCTATCTCTGTAAAGTATTAGGAATTCCTTTTTGCCCACTAAATAGGCTCCTCGATGTGCCGTCGATTTCGAATTAATCACACTTCTAGCAAACCGAAGCAGATAAACAAAATATTTAATTCTGTGGGATCAGCATTTCGCGTTTTCACGCTTCTTCAGGAGCAAAAAAGGTAAATCCATCAATTAATAGCAGTCAGTACAGCGTCAGGATAATTGATTGTTTTAGGTTTAAATGCTACATTCTTATACAACAAAATATTGCTGCTTGTTTCCATCATCCACGTAAAAGGTAATGAGGACATGAACCCCAAGTCATGCGTTTTTCTTGAGCTCATAAAGCGAAGACATTCAAGGCCGTTCCTTAAGCGAGATGATTCTTATGTCAAAATGAAAATCCAAATTGCTCCAAACACATTTTCCTTTTTCAATCACGCCCCTTTCTCTGTGCAGAAAGTCAGATAGCTAGAATAGAAATAAGTGATGATCGTCAGATCTAATAGTCTTCTACTCGCACAGTGAAATCTGGTCAAATGCTTCACCTTCATCAAACAAATTCCATAAATTTAACAGCGACTTATGAGCTTTTGAAATCATTCGACCGATTGCATGTTTCGGGGAGGACAAACGCTTGATAAGAATGATTCATCTAATGGCATATATAATGTTTGTATTTCGTATTATCTATCTCTGCTAAGTTTTAGCCCGGCTCGTTAACTGGATTCCTGCTCCGGTTACCTACAGACAAGTACAAGATGGCACGATGTTGAGAGAGGGAGACAGCTTTATTACCCATATAACAAACAAGTATATGTGGTTTACAATCGTAATGACATCATCGTACAATTCAGTCTGCATTTCTGCTGTACTGCTCGTCCCATGAATAAGCACAGCGCATTGCCGCAGATTCATTGTAAATAGGACGGAAACAGCTCGTCCTCGGCACTTGAGGCTTTTTTTCACTTACACAAAAAGGACGAAAGTAGCAAGTACGATCTCTGCTCGTGCTCCTCCGTCTTCAACAAGTTAAACGTAATTCTGAATAGCCGCTATAGATGAAAAATAATAATAAATGATAAAAAGCTTTATTCCGATATGACAGACGCATGACGGATTACAATACATGAAGAAAAACAATTATGTAAGTTACTTAGAAAGTCAGTCAGATTAAAAGAGTGGTAGACTGAAGACGGAAATGTCAAATGGTAAAGTCAGCGTGAAGTATTCGGTTGAAAAAGTTCCTTCCGATGTTGTTGTTGTTCACTGTTCTCTGTAACTTTGAATGCTATCAAAATTATAAAAGCGTTTTATCATTGCATGTTTATCTGTAGCCTTGCTTTAATTTGTAGTAATAATAGTGTCTATTTCATAACAATTCTATTGACATAATCTAAATGTGCGTGTGGTAATGCTTCCAAGTAGCCTACCCACAAGGACAAATATCTTTCCCTTATTTTCCGTTATCATCTTTTCTCCGTTCGCACCGAACTCCTTTCTTCCATATAAACCGGGAGCTACAACATTTTCTCTGTAAATTCGAGCACAAAATGTTTGTTGTCGTGGAAGTTTAGATCTTGAATCGATGAGCACGAAAATCAAATTCTTAAGTGTCACAACCAGTCTCGTTCGGTCAGGGGACAATTTAAAATATGCAAAAGTCACATTTCTTACTAAATTCACGCACAAGCATAAGAATTGCATTTAAGTCATCCTTGTATGCTACATAATCGCAATTTATACTTAAGAATTACAGATTTCAGCCCTTAACTCAATGAAGAACAATCTTTTGTCCGGCTGTCGATGGATTTTCCCTAGCAACGACTAATGTGTCTGATTTTCGGGCTCAGCGATTCAAGATCTAAACTTCCATGATACCAAACATTTTGTGCTCGAATTTAGGGAGAAAATGTTGGTAGCTCCCGGACTAATAGGCACATTCCAAAAATCGTCTTGGAATTCATTTCGAGGTCTGGACTTTGAACTTTGGGATCCTCTCACAGAAAACTGTCGGTGTGAACTGAACAATAGTAATCTTATTACAGATTCTGTGGTTGAAAAGTAATCAGTTATTGAATCAGCTATCTGATTCTTGTCAGAAATTATATTTTGATAATCAAATGATCAAATCCTGGTGTAGATCAATTTTCATCGTTCACCATTTCGTGTAGCTCTTCCCACTTGATAGAAAGAAGTATTTTGTTAATAATGAGGAAAATAAGAGCCTCTGGCTGTAATGAAGATTATCAGAGATCGCACAGGGAGATAGCATGAAGAGCTGCGGGGAAGGTCACGGTCAAAGGTCACAGTTGGCATCTGGGATATTCATCTCTTGATCGATGTCCATTCGATCTTTTGCTGTCAATCTCAATCTCCTCAAACCTCCGTCTGACAAGATTACTGGACCGACTCCAAGATGCCTTCAGGGAGGGCGTCCGCCTGCCAACTTCCATTTAATCATCTCGCATTGAGGGGAATCTACCTGCCAGTCAGTCTGACGATCAAGTCGTAATCCGATTACTTCCTCATTATTCTGCAGTGTTTCCGCACGACGGGAACCAAACTGCATTCCAAAAATGGTGCGGTAATTAACGCCTGATCCTGTTGTCGAAATCTTAGAGAAGTAGGCGGCACGCATTCTTATCGGGGCTGAGTCATGTTCTGAGAAGCATCTTGGAAAACAATGAGGGCGATTTTACCTTGAATTTGGACATAAACAAACCACTTATCTAGTCCATGTTGATGAAAGTCAAGGCTATTTCATGTGAATTTCTCAGCGGTGAAATCAAACGCAGTTCACTTCAAAACGGATTTCCAAGTGGGTGGCTGATCTAAGGTATCTGATCTGTCTGCACATTTCTACCTTTTATCTTTATGTTAATGACGTGACGTTAATGGTTGCTCTCGCTCACGGTGCACTTGAAAAAGATGTTCGACATTGCTTCGAGGTTTGCATGAACTATTTTCAAAGTCAAAACTTTTTTCGAAACATACTTCAATGCAATTTGCAGCAGAGATGAAAATCGGACACTGCCCCGGCTGCCGGACCGAACCGGCGTATATTTCAGGCCGTCACAGGCCGGCTTTTATTATCTTAAGCAACGAGCAAATTTATCACCATGGGGGAGATTTCTATGAATGAAAAGCGTCTTCTGATCATTGAGAATGTAATTCAACTTAGCTATTATTCAACTCACTAGCCCTAACGCACTAGTTACTGATAATCAGACCTAGGTTTGTACCAGGGATGCGGAGTCCTATCATTTTGACAGGACTCCGACTTCGACTCCGGGGGTTGACAGGACTCCGACTCCGGGTAGCTATAGCAATATGTAAAGCCCAGTTTTTTTGAAAAATTAACTGACAACTTACATCATAGATCATTATAGGCTTACCTGAACCTATCTTTAGCAATCATTGCTGTATCAGTTATCAATCATTTTCGATCAAAGTTTATCAAATGTCGCTTTCAGTTTGATGCATAGGACTATGCTCCTCCCATCTTGTTGGTGTGTTTAACACGTTTTACTCCAGTCTCTACCGGGCAGGAAAATCCCCCATCCTTCTCCAAAAAATATGAGTACACTTTCGATTTTAATATGCGCTTTAGAGGAGCCATCACACACGATTTACGTGAGGGTAAGAGGTAATGGTCTCAAACAAACTAGTATTTCATTTTTGTCTCTGATGTGACCTTTGGTGCGTAGGTGTGATCGAGGGTAGGAAGGCTTGTCTTCTCTACTAAATCACCGGGTGAAAAGACAATTCTTTTTCACTATCACGGTTCATTCCCTCAACTATTACAAGCTTTGCATGCAGCAGTGTCTCTGTACTTTTGTTTGACGTAGAAAGCTGACATCAAGACAATGACAACTATGCACGAGGATAAATAATTTGTTTGTATCATACTTCGGGTCTAGTAAGACTCTGACTCCGACTCTAGCAAAAATGATAGGACTCCGGGACTACGACTCCGACTCCGAACCCCTGATTTGTACTCTATTCCTATCAGTAAGGCGCATTTGTACAAAGAGTCCCTAATAAACATCATTACTGCGATCTCATATGAGTAACGTGTTTGGTATGTTGTTAAGTCTTTAAGCTAAAATATTATTCCATGCAAGAGATTTTTCCGAGGCCTAAATGATATTGATTGGATCTTGTATTTTTGAAATGTTAAATAATATCCTCATCAGTATTTTTAGTGACTTGTTGCTGGTGTGAAACCGGGCTGCTTCCGAGGTCCGGCCTGAAGGTTGCCGACCGCCGGACCGGATCGTCCCGAAATTCTAGACCGGTTTCTATTTCTGATTTGCGGGCGTTCTAGGCATCGCATAAGGTTGGGAGTGGTGCCATTAGAATCGCATTGATTACTTCGTTCTTTTTGGCTACAAATTTTTTGCAGCTATAAGATCAACATTGCCCAAAGATGCGGGTCGAAATGCTGTCAAAAGGCTACACCAGGCATTAATGGGTTAAATTATACCTATTAGCTATGACGAAGGCTTCGGCTGCATCATCAATTTTAGTATAAAGTGAAGGCAACTACAGGGTCATTTTAAAGAAACCGAAGTTTTCATAAGAATGTGAGATGGTTGAAAAACAAGCTGTGAATGTAGTACCTTACATTTTTGGGAACCTAAGATTATCGGATTTGCTAAAAATATATGTGTAACAGCAGAAAAGAAACGAGATTTTATATGAATCAATTGTATTTTGGGTTAATGTGGTTACCTTTCTTTTCAATACAGTATTGAAACCGCATAGGGACTGATTCACAAGTTGCTTGAAGCATCTTGATCGAAATGTCATTCATAGCCGCCCGTATCCGTTCTTTGAGTTCCTCCAAAGAACGCGGAGAAGGAGTGTACACATTGGCTTTCAAATAGCCCCACAACCAAAAGTCACACGGATTTAAGTCAAGGCTTCTTAGAGGCCATTCCGTGGGAAATCCCTTGGAGATGACTCTCTCCTGAAAGATTGATCTGAGAGTCAGCTTGCTAGCGTACGTTTGATGTGTGAGGTGGTGCACCATCCTGTTGCATCCATGTCTTCTTCAACATTCTTCTCTGAGTCAAATTAGGTTTCACGTGATCGGTGATCACTTGCTGGTATCGTGCGGAGTTCACAGTTACTGTTTTGCCGTCATCATCTTCAAAGAAGAATGGAGGAAGCAAGACGTTGTGGGTAAATCCAGCCCAAACAGATAATTTCGGAGAATGAAGTGGCTGCTCTTGGATTTCATATGGATTGTTGGTTGACCATATTCGTGTGTTCCACGAGTTAACTGTCCCGGAGAGATGAAAATGAACTTGATGAGTCCATAAGATGTTGTTAAGAAATTGGTCATTTTCAGAAAACTGCTGTAGCATTGATGAGCAAAAGTTCAATCTCTTTGTACAGTCCAAAGAAGTCAACGGCTGCACAAAATGAATTCAATGAATTCGGTATGGATGCATCCGCAGGCGGCATTTCAATATCTTTCGGACACTTGCTTGACTAATGCCAACGTCTTTGCTGACTTTGGCAATGCTCGTTCTTCCGGACGAGGTAGCCACAAGTTCTGCAACATGTTCGATGTGCTCGTCACTCACACGAGGTCTCCCTGATTTTGGCAGATCGGCGACACCGCCAGTTGTCTGAAACCTCTCGATTAATGCACACACAGTGGATAACGATGAGGCCTCAGATTTTGTTTTCAACCCTTTAATCGTCAGAATCGTCTTAAGGCAGCAGCAAAACGTCGCCCATTTTCGTAGTACAACTCAACGATCAGAATTCTATCATGGAGCTCGATGATAGACATTTGAATTGGACGCTGGGAAAATAGAAATAGCTTGTCTGCAAGGTATGTGGTAGCCTATATAAGAATCCGACTACGTGCTTAATCTAAAAATAGAAATGATGTGTAGATATCTCATTATTTGACGGCATAGCAATCAAACAAAAAGTTGCGTTACTTTAAAATGACCCTGTACATTTTACAGCTTGTAAAATGAATTAATACTTGATGACCACTAGTCTTCTTGACTTTGCAGAGCCTTCAGGAATGTAATGGCCTGGTTTGCTCAAGTATCTAGTGTATTTCACGCAGTCGTTGTTCAAATGAAAATCTCAGTGTTACAATATTGATTATTTTTCTCTACAAATATTAACAAAATAACACTGATACACATAGGGAAAGGAAAGACCGGCGCCAGAGCATCCCTAATAAATCCTGAGAGGTGCCTAGACCCGACTGCAAAATGAGAATGAGAATTTTTATGGCTAAATTTAATAGAAAAAACGAGCTAGAGGAGGTGATTACATTACTCTTAAAGACAATTTCGTTTGCGCTACGTTTCGATGCATTCCACTTTTAGTTTTGTGATTTTTTGTCATTGTACCTGTGCACAAAACATTTACTCTCTAAACACATGATTTTAACGGTAAAGTGAAGTCTACGCTTGAGCTGAGTTTCTCATAAATACGCGCATTTAGTATAAGCAAACATGCTTCAATAAATAACACAACTCAAACACGAAGTTTGCTAAGTGCAAGCAATCCATGTGATTATGAGGTGTCTCTATGCTTCGTCTGACCTTTATCCGTCGAAAGAATTACGTAATGAAATCTCTAATAAAGAATATTATTATTTCGTCTATTTATCTTATTTCAATCAATATTGTTGCCTTAACTAAGACAGCCTGCTGTACGTGTGTCAATCATTCGATTCTCATCAGAAGATGCATCTGAAATGCTAGAAGGACCACTAGTGTGGAAAATTCCCAATAATCACGCTTTGCATGTATGACATTTACAAGAAAAATGAACGGGAAATCCATTCGATTTTAATCAATGTTGGCAAAGTGAAAAATGGAAGTCGGCAACGTCTAGTGAAGGCTAGCAACATCTTCAAAGTAAATGCATGTACTACGAGAAATAGACCAACACTGTGTTAGCAGTCGCCGGATTTTGGACTATTCTTGCTGCGTTTGCTCATAAGCTCCATCATCCTAAAATCGGTCTTCAAGGCGAGGAGCCTATTTATTTTTTTGCAAATAAAAACATGGAAGACAGCATGCATCAAGCTGCCAATATGAGATGACAGCCTTTCACATGACGAATCTTGTCTTTATGGGATGCTAGTCCGGCAGCCAGAACGAACTTCTGCAGGAAACGAGGCCGGAAATGAGACTTTCAAAGAATGATGTACACCCTCTGCCTACTACGAATCGGCACGTCTGCCGAGTTCTAGTGAGTTCCTCTTCTTGTCAGACAGGATCAAAGAAAAGCACATGCTAATCCAATGGGACGCAGATTGCAGTTTTTGGTTAAAGTGAAATTGTCTATGTTTTCGCTGGAAAGTATTAAGCCTAGAGTCATCACATGGAATGTCTTCAGGTTATTTCCTATGATGTACACGTGCTTTTATCATGCATTTGATCGGCAATGTATGTGAGAATGTGGTTGAATGTGGACAAAGCTGCTCAAAATGTTTGTGTTTGCCGACATTAAGAGGCTCGCCAAATCTATATGTGTTTAGCTTTATATACAGGGATGCATGAACATGAAAGGAAATGACCTGAAGACATTCCATGCCAAAAATCCTGACCCTGGGATTAGTACTTTTAGTTTAATCAGAGAAAGCATAGAAAATTTCACTTTAGCCAAAACTTCAATCTGCGGTCGATTGGATTTACATGTGCTTTTCTTTCATCCTGTCTGACAAAAAGAGAAACTCACTAGAACTCGGCAGCCGTGCCGATTCGCAGTAGGCATGTGATGTACATCATTCTGTGAAAGTCTCACTTCCGGCCTCGTTCCCTCCAGAAACTCGTTGTGGCTGCCGGACTATGTATACATATTAGAGAGCTTAATTAACTTGCAACAAACTCAATTGAAGAGACGCGGTGCATTGGTTTAACAATTGATCAGCTGTCATCATTGAGATGTAAACCATAATTTTATAAATCATACTGAACTTTTTGATCACAATTTTGAACGTGCAAAAAGCGGAGCTGTTCTGCAGTTTCTGAAATAATAATTTTTGAGCCCAATGCCATACTGGTGTTGTGACGGAACACATATGATACAACCCCTGAGGCCTGAGAAAATGCTGTGCTGAATAAAATACGCATTGCAAATGAAGTTTTCAATGACAGATACAATAGCAAAAACAAGATCTTATAGCGTTCATCGTATCCACAAAATCAAATCCCTCCAACCAAGAAAATCCAAGATGTGTGACTCTGGCCGCCATTGCGTAGAAGACCAAAATTTATTCCCAACTACTTCAGAGATAGTTTATGAAGGTCGCGTTTGGAGCAGGGATGCGGAGTCCCATCATTTTGACAGGACTCCGACTTCGACTCCGGGGGTTGATAGGACTCCGACTTTTGATAGCTAAATCATAGATCATTATAGACTTACCTGAACCTATCTTTAGCAATCAGTGCTGTATCAGTTATCAATCATTTTCGATCAAAGTTTATAAGATGTCGTTTTAAGTTGGATGCATTCGACTTGACTCTCCCATCGTGTTGTAATGTGCTTCACATGGGGTTAACGATCATTTCCAAGCATAGCCAAAAATGATCCAAGCATAGCCAAAACTTTTCTGCCATCAATCAGATTTCCCAAGCGAGCCAAACTTACGCTATCCAAGCATAGAACTAATTAGAAATAAAGTTTCAGAGCTCTACGACACAAAACGCCGGAGATGGACGGCGTTAAACGCCTAAGCATGGCCAAAAATGATCCAAGCATAGCCATAATTTTTCTGATATCAATCAGATTTCCCAAGCGAGCCAAACTTACGTTATCCAAGCATAGAACTAATTAGAAATAAAGTTTCAGAGCTCTACGACACAAAACGCCGGAGATAGACGGCGTTAAACGCCTAAGCATGGCCAAAAATGATCCAAGCATAGCCATAATTTTTCTGATATCAATCAGATTTCCCAAGCGAGCCAAATTTACGCTATCCAAGCATAGAACTAATTAGAAATCAAGTTTCAGAGCTCTACGACACAAAACGCCGGAGATAGCCTATTTTTTGGCCGGATCATTTTTGGCCATGCTTAGGCGTTTAATGCCGTCTATCTCCGGCGTTTTGTGTCGTAGAGCTCTGAAACTTTATTTCTAGTTAGTTCTATGCTTGGATAGCTTAAATTTGGCTCGCTTGAGAAATCTGATTGATGGCAGAAAAGTTTTGGCTATGCTTGGATCATTTTTGGCTATGCTTGGAAATGATCATTAACCTCACATGGTTTTCTCAGGTCTCTACCAGGCAGGAAAATCCCCCATCCTCCTTCAAAAAATATGAGTATACTTTCGATTTTAATATGCGCTTTAGAGGAGCAATCGCACACGATTAACGTGAGAGGATAATGGTCTCAAACAAACTAGTATTTTATTTTTGTCTCTGATGTGACCTTTGGTGCGCAGGTGTGATCGAGGGTAGGAAGGCTTGTCTTCTCTACTAAATCACCGGGTGAAAAGACAATCCTTTTTTCACTATCACGGGTCATTCCCTCAACAATTTCAAACGTTGCATGCAGCAGTGTCTCTGTACTTTTGGTTGACGGAGAAAGTTGACATTAAGACAATGACAGCTATTCACGAGGATAAATAATTTGTTTGTATTATACTTCGGGTCTAGTTATAGGCCGGAGTCCGGAGTCCTATCATTTGATAGGACTCCGACTCCGACTCCAGCAAAGATGATAGCAAAAAAAGTCCATGGCTTGGAGTCTGACAACAAAGTGAAAATGAGGACGAGTAAGAGGTTGATTAAACAAAGGAATTGTGATTACACTATAAATGAAAAGGCATCACTACTGCAGGGATTCCTTAATTTTCTTGTAGAGGTCCAGATAGAATCATTATTGACAGAAAGCCTTATCAATAGGACAACATGCTGTCGATATCACTTCTTCTACTCACTTCAACAAGTCAAGTCTCACTTCTGCAAGTCTCTTATAAATGACTTCTGCCTTCACTTGCATTCCTTTTGAACCGTCAGCGTGGCATAGTGAAGACGATGCGAGCTCATCTCCACCGCAAACTTCGGTTCGATTCCTATATCGGGCGAGTTCGGTCGGGGAATTAACCCTTTCATGCATGACCCTACATACTATCGTCAAAAAAATTATTTCTATCCATTTTCCAGTTGTATAAGGACTCTGTAATATAGAATAATAGATGTTTTTGAAAATTATTTTTTTTCCTTTGTTTTTGATACTGTTGTTCACAAACAACATCATGCATTAAGATGAGTGTCAAAAAGTAAGACCGAAAGTTGGTGTTTTGATTTAGGTTCCTAGATAATGTCGCATAACGATATGAAATGGTTATGATTGCCAATTTTGTTGTTTTACTTATCCATTTCGAAGTTAAGAATTGATAATTGTTACCAAGCCAAGGCCTATCACAGTACCTATATGCTACTTATTTCCATGAATTTGTAAGTAAACACGAACATACGAACATTATAATTGAATTCTGCATTCAATATACATGTATCATATTCAAATGAAATAGCTACATGGGCCCAATGTAGGGAAATTAACAAAAATGTATCATAATAGGACGTCTACTATATAGCATCATAAAAATCCATAAATTTACGAATATTCAATTTCTTCAGAGTTCATATGTGATAAAGATAAAAACGTAGGCTATACTATCATTGTGTATGAAAAGATGTGAAACAATTTCTTCCTTTAGTTAGACATAAGAAAATGTTGCACTTTTGGTATTCTAGAAAGGTGTATCCGGTTTTGCACAGACGACATCGATGTTAAGACTCGGTGTATACAGGCCAGTGACCAACCTGATCAAACCTTACATCCAGACAAGGTAGATTTGATGGGAAACTTCGTTTTTTTGGACGATTTTCTTTCGAATTAGAAGAAGCAAGTGGTCTTCCAATTCGAGACACTTTCCCGGCACTAAAAAGTCCAGCGGCAATGTCTGATTGAAATTCCAACAAAGACATCTGTTGTCCTGGAGATAATCCCATTTGGTTATAATGTCTACGGTATAAAAGCCAACCGTTTACGATGCTCACCTGAAGCATATAATAAAATATTGGCATGTACCATTTCTTAGATCGAAGTCTAATCGAATAGAGAGACATCAACATGTCGGCGAGATCTACACCGCCCATATGGATATTATACTGCCTTATCATTTCCGGCATTGTGACCTCTACTGATCTCACTGATTTTTGGTCCAATATATGACGAAACGACTTGGACTGGGGCATTATCCTGCCATCTGACTATACAAATGCCTGAATTAGCATCTGTGACATAATCGTAGGAGCCTCGGCCTTCATTCTTCAATTAATTGGAAGATTTCATGTGTAGAGATGCTCCGCACATTCGATTTTGACGAATGGTTCCTAAACACAAAATACCCTCAGCCTTCAATTTTAGTACAAGACTAAGTGTTGAAAAAAATTATCAAAATAAAGTTTGTGGTTCACATTTCGAGGAATATTCTCCGAAAGTCTCATAACTACAGATTCAGTCTTACCGTCCACACGGTCGCTCGATTTTCCAGTGTAAATTTCAAAATCTTATAATATACCACTTACCCCGCATCGGGCCCACACCTTGTATCCCCAACGATTAGGTTTTTTAGGTAGATATTGTCTGATTCTTGTCTTATGTTTTGAAGGAATTACTTGCTCATCAATACATTGCTTTTCCTCTTGTTCAATCGCACGACACGAGTTCAGTACTACTTCCAAAACCGGACGTATTTTGTATAATCTGTCCTCATTAGTGGACATCGAAGAGTTGTCATTGAAGTGAATGTTTTGTTTGATTTTGTCGAATCGGTTTACACTCAGAGAGTCAGCGATTTGGGGAATTCGTGTTCCTTGTGACCAATACAAGCGATATTTCGGCAATGATATTATGCCCATTGTAATTAAAACACCGATGTAAGTTGTTAATTCATTGAGGTCAACAGAAATAGATTTTCCACTAGATTGTACTGAGTACAGATTAGTTTCATACACTATTCTTTCAAGAATTTCTCTGGGAAACATTTTGTAGAAGTATTCAAGTGGAGTTCCAAGCTCACGCGATTCAGTAAAGCTTTGTCCTCTAAATTCATCATCACTTGATGGTGGCAATCGTTTTCTCCATCGATACTGTGGAGTAGTTGTAGCCTCTGAGTGCAGTTCATTTTCAAGTTCATGTAATTCCTCGCTATCAGATGGTTCTGAAATTTCTTCCATTAGGTCTAATTCGTCATTTTCTTCATCGCTGGATGTTTCATTATCGCTATCAGCTGGATTAGCTGGAATAAGCTGCGTCCTTCTATTGTAGATTGCCTTAAATGATTCGATTCCGTGTCGATTTGGACGTAAATTCATGTTCCTGAAAAATGAGACAAAAGCTTATAAATTTCTTACATACTGCATGTACATGTAGGCTTACATAATATACAAGTTCAACGTTCCCTATGCATACAGTACAAATGCAGCGTAATTCTACTTGCTACTGAAATCATTATATGACTATTATATTCCAGTAAGTTTTGGTGACCATCTAAGTAGTATCTTCATCTAACTTACTTCTTTAATACTTTTTTAGTAAACGAATAAGTTGTACCAAATATAAGTACATATATGCCTTCCGTTGAATTGCAACACGGTTAGAGAAAAATATCCTTACAGATTATAGACTTCTGGATCAAAATGATTTCGTGATATTATTGGTATTATAGAACAAATATCTGATATCTGAATTTACTTTATTAACATAAGATCAATATTACAGAAAATCAATTGAATTTGAATGTCTATGCTTCTGTTTTTATATTTAAACGTTACTGTCGACTGTTTTTTGCATTAAAATAACTTGATGAGTTGATAAATGATCAACAATTATCTTCTATATTCGAAGGAAAGAATGCAAGCGAGATAAGAAATGTTAACGATGCTGCATGATGTTGTTTTCACACAACAAAAGTTGAGAGCTTGTCAAGCGTAATCGTACATAGTAAATTGAATAACAGGAACACATGAATCTTCATGAAACCTGATTAGTAAACACGAATATTTTTTTCAGTTACATAACAAAATGGTTTTCTCATGAGGGAGCTGTTTAGTTGATGATATGAAGGAATAAGGAATTCAACTTACCCCTGTTAGAAAGCGTCTCTGCGATCAAATAGCACGTGACCGGTGATAGATGTAAACATTGATTCACAAACTACAGATCATGGAAATCCTGTGCGAGGGATATGATTGGCTAACGTCGATTCTTTATCCACCAATCATTCATCTGAATAATTGTTGTTTGTGAACCACGCTATGCAGCAAAGGGTTAAGGGTGGTGGTGTCTTGTATTGACTTAATAGTTGTCATTCTCTTTAGATATTTAATATACTGCGACAGACCTTTGCTGTAAATGTACTGATAATAGAGAATATAATTAAGATATTTCAACAAATCGTGCAATCTATACTCATAGTAATTTGGAGCTCTGTTAAAGCATCATTTTATTTTATCTCGAATCTTTTAATTCTGTGGAAACTTAACATGCGAATATCACATTTTGATTAACTCACAACATACCGTTTGATTTCAAAATATTTAACGATATAACTTTTCATTTATCTTTCTACGTGTACTTCGCACTGACCTTCGATTGCTACAATATTTCAAAAGTAATTTTATATGACATTGACGACAAAGTCTAAAAAGCAAAGAAAATTCGCAACGATTTTTTTGCTCAATCAGGCAAGAATGAGCTACAGCCTACAATATTTTGACTTAGGTCAGTGGTGGGCAGTGCGTGGCCCGCGGACATTATTTGAATCGATGATGTGAAAATGACTCACTCCGACTTCGACCTTTGGGAGGTGCAACTACAGGGGAAGGATTGTCTCTATAATTTTCAAAACCATTAATTAACAACTAAGTGAGCAACTTGATGGCACAAAAAAACAAATTCACATTCGAATTATCCAACCATGCTCCTTTCGTAATAAATATCTTCTCGTATAGGCGCAAAATCGCCATCATTTGCGCGAGCTTATGCTAAGTAACATGGTATTCGATGCCCTGCTGAGCATGTTTCTCTACGTGATAAACCACGCCCCTCGTGGGCTATACGACTGAGACTTTGACTAGGAATCAGAGACAAAAATGAAATACTAGTGTGTTTGAGAGCATTACCTCATACACTCACGTCAATCGTGTGTGATGTCTCCTCCAAAGCGCATATTAAAATCGAAAGTGTACTCATATTTTTTGAAGAACGATGGGGATTTTCCTGCCTGTTAGAGACTGGAGAAAAACCGTGTGAAACACGTAACAACAATATGGGAGGAGCCGAGTCGCATGCATCCAACTGAAAGCGACATTTGATCAACTTTCATCGAAAATGATTGATAATTGATGCAACAATGAGTCCTATCAACCCCCGGTCCGCATCCCTGGTTTGAATATAATAACCAACGTTCCGATCGGTGATTTGATTTCTTAACCTCTTGAGCCCCGATGACGTGGGGTGCAAGGTCTTGCGGGCACTTGCGTAAGTGTTCGACTTGCAGCTGACAACACTGCCCCAACTACCCATGATGTGCACTACACGCCATCGCTGTATTATCTTCCCATTGTTCACTCAGCACCGAGGGAGTTGCGGTTATGAGCGAATGACATGTACAGCACGCCATGGGCAGTTAGAGCAGTGTAGCAGATGTATTCAATTCTTTCACAAAAACAGAGCAACATCACGAACCAAGAAATAAGATAATTGCAAAAGTTATCACGAGGTAAAAGAGTATTAAAAAAATTGGTAAATTAGCCAGAAAGATTCTCAAAAAATGCAGAGGTACACTTTACGGAAGTTGTTATGGCCGTTGCGTTGCCTCTAACAATGGCGAGAAATATTCGTTGCGCCAACCACGTCTTTTGACGCTGATCGCCAGTGGATATCATCAGGCCATTTCGAATATCCCCTATGACCTGGAGCCCTCAGGCCCCCGACAGCTCAAAGCCAAGAGGCTCAAAAAGATAGTCATTACCTTAAAATACGCGTATTTTTGGCACTTGTTTCCCTCAGCTGTTGCTGCAGCAGATCCCAGGGTAAGACACATGCTGTGGATGTGTCTACCACTGTGGCATCCCAAATCAATGATGGACCTGATTTGTACGGGAAAGATGTCAGTCCGTCAGACCTCTTGCGGTCTCCTCTGTCGAGACCTGCTGGTTCCAGCACAGCTGGGTAGCAGATTGGGCTTCGGAGCTCAAGAAGGTTAATAACATCTGTGATATCAACTTATCAAATTTACCCTCATCAAACTGCTCAATCGATGTTGGCAGATCATCTGATGTTTGCAGTCAGTACGATAATGAGAAAATCACCGGTGTATATCCAAAATTGAGTCCACAGCTGATAACAAAAGTTCGCTTGTGATACGGAAATCAAAGTTTTTAAGGCTTTTATTAGTCAGTTAATGGCAAAGAGATTGGAAAGTGTTTCATGTGAATGTAGGAAAGATTGAAACGATAACAGATTTAGGCCTAATTGAAAGACTAAAAGCAGTTTAATGACTTCACGACTGATGAGAATCAGATTTCTAGAAAGTTACGTTAGATTATGAATGAAATGAATAATTTATTACCATGATTTCGAAAGATAATTTGAGCTCCATGCCAGAGCACTGTAAATCCATAGATGTCAATGACATTCTCGAGCTATCTGCAGATACTTAGCATGGTGCTGCAACCAGAGTTCAAAATAACATTGAGTATTTTAAAGCAATAGGCCTACTTGCAACATTTATTTTGCTTCAAAAAAATTTTGTATTTTATTTTGTATTTTTTGCAGTTTTTCAAATAATTGGATTCGATGTAGGATTTACCCATGTAAACTGAGAAATTCTGACTTAAATAACATGTTCCACTCCTTCATAGTTGAGTTGTTTTAGTATTAAGTTGTATCAGATAGTCACCTAATTGAACATTTACGCTATATTGCTCAGCATGCACTTCAGCTTATGAAGAACGATTACCACATGTTGCTTTTTGCTGAGTAACGAAAGGTTTCCAATATCAAATGAATATCTTTAGTGCTGTCAGAGGGATAAAAGCAACAGCTTTAACGGAACATAGGAAAATAATGATTAATAGCAGATTTGAAAAGACAGGTTCTAAGCATGGCTGTGATGCCGGCTTTGTAAATTACTTCAAAATATTGTTTCCGAAGTTGGTTTTGCATTCAGGCTTTCGAACCAGGGATGTGGAGTCGGAGTCCCGGAGTCCTATCATTTTTGCTGGAGTCGGAGTCCTATCAAATGATAGGACTCCGGACTCCGGCCTATAACTAGACCCGAAGTATAATACAAACAAATTATTTATCCTCCTGAATAGCTGTCATTGTCTTAATGTCAACTTTCTCCGTCAAACAAAAGTACAGAGACACTGCAGCATGCAACGTTTGAAATTGTTGAGGGAATGACCCGTGATAGTGAAAAAAGGATTGTCTTTTCACCCGGTGATTTAGTAGAGAAGACAAGCCTTCCTACCCTCGATCACACCTACGCACCAAAGGTCACATCAGAGACAAAAATAAAATACTAGTTTGTTTGAGAACATTATCCTCTCACGTTAATCGTGTGCGATTGCTCCTCTAAAGCGCATATTAAAATCGAAAGTATACTCATATTTTTTGGAGAAGGATGGGGATTATCCTGCCTGTATGATGGCAGGAGGACGTAACAGCAAGATGGGAGAGCCAAGTCGAATGCATCCAACTGAAAGCGACCTTTGATAAACTTTCATCGAAAATGATTGATAACTGATACAGCAATGATCACTAAATATAGGTTCAGGTACGCCTGTAATGATCTACATGTATGATGTAGGTTACCAGTTTTTCAAAAACTAGGCTATATATATACACTTGCCACCTGGAGTCGGAGTCCTATCCAATATGATAGGACTCCGCATCCCTGTTTTGAGCAAGAGCTCTATGTAGGCTACATTGTGTGCATGCAAGTTAGGTTTGTATGAACCTTAATTTTGAACCGTGTTTACAAACATCTTTCTTGTCATCGTGGTTTTGAGCATGAGCACTGTAAAGGTTTATCTTTTAAAAAGTAATGATTTTAATCTGTAGGTAATTACATGTAAGATCCAAGGAATGATGATATGATGCTCAGCATGTTTGCATGATCAGAACATGATATAGACTTGCTGATGGGCGCTATATTTAAAGCGAAATCAGGTCAAAATAGGTTACTTCTGCAAATATAAGTAGCATGGTATCAACATAAGATTGAGTGAGCTTAGGAATAACATGTTGCTGACATTTTGCACGCAAAAATTGGCGTCAGAGATTGCCGATCCACTGGTTGTTTAGTTGAAAAGAGACGATGTAATAAGCTGGTGGGATAAGAAGCATAAAAAGCAAATACGAAATAACGAAAAAAGGCATGCTGTTTTTTGCTTTAAATCATTTCTGAAAAACATGCCTTTTTAGATCTTAGATGCTCTCTGCGAGAAATCTTGGTGGTGCAAATCAGTATCTTCAGTATTGAGTAGTATACATGATGTGAGATTTTAAATACAATATTCTTGATTTCCGAAGTTTTTTTGTCTTTGATCTGTCTTTTTTGTCTTTTATCATTTGAAAAATAGTTAAGGCATTGTCGGGCACCCGCAGAATTAGATTCATCTGCACGCGCTTCGGTTTCCTAGAAAGGAAGAATTGTATGTAACCTTAATATCGAAATGGCACATCACAGAATTAGACAACTTGCTCCTTCTTGAATGGATAATTCGTGTATCGCTTGCTATTGGAAATGGCAAACAATAAGCTGTCAGCAGAGGGCACCAGAGCCAGTGAAAGATGCGTGCGTGCTGTGATATCACTTCGCACACACCGAAACACACATCGTCTAGATAGCATTCGATTCAGTATATGCACTATGTAGTAAGGAATGGTGAGAAAACGATGGTGAAATCATCAAGTGAACTAATTTTCGTACGCCTGCTACTTTTTTTAATAATGATCGGAAGGGCCAACATTATGGAGAAAGTTTGTGCGCAATGATCTGAATTCTTCGAATCTGAAGGAATTGTGGCAATCGAAGCACTTTGCCTGAACTCACATTAATCCGCAAGCGACGCATGACTTTTTTTCCTATATCTGTTAGGTACATGGAATTCCTTTTTGCCCACTAAATAGGCTCCTCGATGTGCCGTCGATTTCGAATTAATCACACTTCTAGCAAACTGAAACAGATAAACAAAATATGAAATATCTAACTCTGTGCGGGCACCCTTCCAATCCCTGAATGCAAGTCGAGCTGACCGGAACACCACCTATTCACAACATTCACCGCTTTCAATATTAATGTTCATACAATGAGTTGACGAACGACAGAATGTATCCTGTACTGGATAGACGTGGAGATGAGATATCCAAAAACGGAATTTATCCCTGCATTTTAGTTCATCAAGTGCGTTGTAGTCCACCTGGCAAGGAAGTGGCAACGAGCTTCGCTCGCTGATCGCTATCCTTCCGAAAGAAGGAGAGATGACATGTCATCTCTCCAAAATATATCATGTATTGAAGATTGTAAAGCGTGTGCGGACTGTTGATGCACACCTGCTGTCCCCTTGCCGCTACTCACTAACCGGTTCACCACTAACCGGCTCTCTGATACAAAGCATTTTGACAAAGGGCCTACATTGATGTATAAATAGCAATGTGAGAAAACATGAAGTTCAGTTTTCTGAAGTACTGCAGCCTTGGTTGTTGTGGACTTGCTGAAGTATTTCAAAGTTAATGTGTTCTCATGCGCATGTTGTGCATCTTTAGAGTTCTTTAGAGACGGATCCAAAGTAGTTGTCTTGTAATGATATGCGATGCATGATGTTATATTCTCGTATCAATGCAGACTTATACTTATCCCAATGTTACATACAAATCACTTTGAAATTTTTATCATATATTTCATCAAGTCATTTTTACAAGCTTTTTGCCTTGCAATAATTTCCAATTCAAAACGCTAATTGCCGATTATATGAGACTGGGAATGTCTCATTTGGGAAACACTTTAGGTGCCTTATTTATTACATTCTTGAGACTCAAACCAGAATGTCAATGGTCGAGTAATCAATCTCCAGTAGGTCAAATCCAACGATTTTTAAAGAAATTATTGAAAAATGACAAAAGTTCTAAATCTAATAGCTTGGATCGGCCGACACAGTTTTACAAGTATTGCAACCAGAGCTGGAAAAATTTCACTGAAATTTTTGATTCCAATTCCGGAGCAGAAATTTCAATTCCAATTCCAGTCGAAACAGTTCAATTCCAATTCCATAATAAGATTCAATTCCGATAATTGCATGTCGCGTATGGTGTCTTATGTTAATGTATCTAACGTTTGTTCGTTTCAATCTAACCCATGTGCTCTTATCCTATCCTCGTTTTTCCTGCATGTCGTTCACTGCGTCGTTCCTATCTGCGTTCTCATGTTCATAGTTCATATTTCTTGTGTACATATATATATATATATATATATATATATATATATATATATATATATGTAACCGGTCAGCCTACACCATTTTCGTTTCGTAAAGCGATATTCAATATCTCGTGAAGAAAGGAAAAGAAAGTTAACGGTCAGCAAAGAATCAAACGCTGAGAGAGACAGAGAGAGAGAGAGAGAGAGAGAGATGAGATGCGAATAAATCTATTAATAAACTGACAGAAGAAAGAAATTCAATGTGAGCTGCGAATAACGTGATTGTTGATGACAGAAAAAGCGACGATGAAAATGATATCATGAAATCTGATAGATGATCCATTTTAAAATGGAGATTAAAAATTCCTTGATAAGAACGAAATGTGGTCGGGTCGAAAGCTAACGAGCAGAGATTAAAGGAAACTCTTTCAATTTTCAAAAGAAAGTGGATTTATCGTCAAGTCTCAAAAATTTGTATAAATTAGAAACGATTAGAAATTGACACAACAACAACTACTAATAACAATACAGCAGCTTATACGGCAACACATCAGCGACCGCGATTGAAGATTGACGGTATAAGTAACACTGATATGATATTATTTTGGTATAAGTGAGTTCGATCGATTAAAGTGAATTCAATATTAAGAACTGAAGTGTAAGTGAAAAGTTTTTCTTTTATCGTTGCGCACCGTATCTACATAACTATAGTCTTTAAAATTTATATTGTTAATTGTTGTGATTGGAAGTTGGATAATAGTTCATGTAATTGAATAATTAATTATTAGAATAATTTGTTGACACTGTCTATACTCTGATTGGAACTGACAGGGTTGCTGCCCTTTAATGCAGCGTTAATTTTCCTCTTTTCAAACCAATTGTATTTCGTGTGTACAACAATTAAGCTAATCTCCAATTTTTGTGCTTATCCTATCAAGAACTAAATTCAACAATTGCTTTATTTTGATTAATTATCTTATTTGATAAACAACTAAATAACAGATTGAACAGAGATGATTGTCTTTTCATTGTCTGCTTAATAGCTGAAATAACATTGTCCGGGGCTGTAGGCCCATCGAAGTCACAAAAAACACCCTTTATTCAACAATAGAATAAAGGTCCCTCTGTAGATCTATTTCTCTCTTATCTCTGTGTGCCGTTAACACAACGGCCGAGTACTGTGATTTCAATTTTTGTACAATTAGATTTATCACAGGTCTATCGAAAAAGTAGAAATGCGGTTTATCAAGATCAATTCCAATTCCAATTCCAGTAGATTTAAATATTTTCAATTCCAATTCCAATTCCGACGAAAAATGGAATTAATTCCGGATCGGAATATTAATTCCAATTTCGACTTTTCCAACTCTGACTGCAACAGATAACAATGCGACCGTGAGGGATGGGGCAGAATCACCCCCTCGTTTTGGATATGTGGTTCACAGCAGTATTTAAAGTGCTTTCACAACACAGGCATTGATTAGATCAACAGAGAGAAGTCTATTTTGAAGCATGTCTTGTTTTTTTATTTCATGATGATGGCATAACCTTTCAAATCATGGAATTGCATGCTGCTAGTGCAGCTCATAGGTGAAGCTGGATGTCAGATGTATTTGTAATAATCTTTGTAAAAAAAGTGTGACAGCGCTAAAATCAGTGTTGTTAGTCATTCACGTGCTGTTATTGTCGAAGTCGAAGTGATTTAATAAAATGCCTCATAACCCATGAGCGCATTCTTTCACACCACTCATGATTGCGAACTAAGAGTAGGTGATAAGAATTTCAATCAGTATACTACTCTGATAATACCCTTGCATACATGAATGAATACCGAATGCAATCCTTTGATCCTGCCTTCATCCAGTATTAAGGACAATGCATGTAAACAAGCAATCATCTATTGTCCGGTATTGCTCAATTCTGACGAGCATGTCCCTGCTAATTAAATCCAAGCAAACAGTCCTCATTCTCAGACTTCAAATCTTAATGGAGCCAAGATCCTTCTTCCCACAAGCAGACATGATCCGTCTTTGTTCACTTAATTACTTGTGTTATCAAAACATGGCGTCGATCGGCTACTTCTTTCAAGTGTTTGCAAGAGTTGTTCAATTAGATTCAAATAAAATTTGATAACACTGTTCAACATAAAAATTGTTTTCTGGCTAAAAGACATTGTTTCTCGGTAAATCAAGTGCGCTGATCACGAATTTGAACTTAGTTTTTGTCCTTGACCTCTAGTTTTCTTTCTATACATGTACATGTTTTTTATGTCCACAAGTCGGTTCATACCTTAAGTCTCAGATATTCTAACTTGCGCCTGAACGTTCATCTCGGCATTGCGTGCACTAGCACCACTGATGACGTAATTGTCACGTGCCATTGAGACGCACGCGCACACAGGCTTGCTAGACGGTGGAACACAGCTCACCCGAGCAAACCCTTACATTGAAATCTAACGACACAAGTCGATCCATTTTAGAGTTTTATGATTTTCGTCGCAACATGTCGCGCTCCTGCAAACGGTCACCGAACAGTTTCTGTTACATATGTGGAGAATATATTTTGAGAGGTCGAGAACAAGCAATTACTCCTACGATAGAGGAAGCATACGAGAAATACTTTCAGTGCAAATTGGGTGATCAAGACAAGCCCTGGTCTCCACACAAGTGCTGTTCCAACTGCGCAGTTACATTGCGAGGGTGGCTGCATGGCACTCGTAAAGCAATGCCGTTTGCCATTCCGATGGTTTGGAGAGAACCCAAAGATCATACGACCGACTGCTACTTCTGCTTGACTAATGTCAGTGGAATCAATTCCAGAAATAAGAAGAATTTCAGCTATCCTAACTTGAATTCAGCTTTACGACCCATTGCTCACAACGAAGATCTACCTGTTCCGACTCCGCCTAAGAAATTCGATGCAGCAGAGCAGTCAGGAACGAGTGGCAGTGAGCCAGATGGTGCAGCGGTGGATGCGGAATACGAACCTCCAACTCATTCGACCGCACCACATCTCATAACGCAGGGTGAGCTTAATGACCTGACTCGTGACCTCAGTCTCTTAAGAACCAGGCAGAACTGTTGGGTTCTCGTCTGAAACAGTGGAACTTACTTGCCTCAGGCACAATCATATCTTCATTTAGAAGTCGTTAGAGCAACTTATCATCTTTCTTCGACATGCAAGACACACTTTGTTACTGCCATGACATTGATTCTTTGTTCCAAGTGCTTGGCGTAGCTCATAAGTCAGAAGAATGGCGATTGTTCATTGACAGCTCCAAGCTGAGTTTGAAGGCAGTTCTGCTCCATGTAGGGAACAAGCTCCCTTCTGTTCCTGTCGGACATGCAGTGCACATGAAAGAGTCCTACCACAATCTTGAGACACTGTTACAAAAGAACGAATATTCAAAGCATCAGTGGGTCATTTGTGGTGATCTGAAGGTCATCGGGCTACTACTTGGCATGCAAAGCGGATACACGAAGTACTGCTGCTTTCTGTGTGAGTGGGGTAGTCGGGCAAGAGAACTTAACTATGTCAAACGAGACTGGCCACGACGAGACCAGCTACGGCCTGGTCATAAGAATGTTCGCTACCAACCACTTGTAAATCCAAGAAAGATACTGCTCCCGCCCCTGCACATCAAACTCGGGCTCATGAAAAATTTTGTGAAGGCGATGGACCCAACCAGTGACGGTTTTCAGTATTTACAGAGAAAATTTTCACGCATCAGTGAGGCAAAGTTAAAGGAGGGTATCTTTGTTGGTCCACAGATTCGTCAGTTGATGTTGGACAGCAATTTCGACGAATCGTTGAATGTGAATGAATTGGAAGCATGGAAAGCCTTCAAGTCAGTTGTAAACCATTTCTTGGGCAACACTAAGGCAGCCAATTATGAACAGCTGGTTGATGATCTTCTTCGTTCTTACAAACAGTTAGGCTGCAACATGTCTCTCAAGATACACTTCCTTCATTCGCACCTGGATTTTTTTCCTGCCAACCTTGGGGATTTTAGCGACGAACACGGAGAGAGATTCCACCAAGAAATCAGCTACATGGAAAAACGCTACCAAAGCAAGTTGAGTCCGCACATGTTGGCAGACTACTGTTGGACTTTGCAGAGAGAATCACCAGAGACCGCGTACAACAGAAAAAGTTTAAGAAAGAACTTTTCGCTGCATCATGGTAAAGGTTTGCAATGACTTTTTTGCTCTCCTTTGTTTTGTGTGAAGCAGTAAGTAAATCTGCTGATGTCATATATTGTAAAGGCAAATAAATGCAGAATGCATGATATTTTTGTTTTTGATTTTAATACAGTGAATAGCAAGGCGGTAAACTAGTGATCGAAAACGGGCAATATGACTAAAATTACTATAAGAAAGGATTCAAGGAATAGTGGACTTGATCTTATTCTAATAAAGATCAGGGCCCTTGTGCAGTCCCCCCACATTTTCAATGCTGCCCATGTATTAGGGTTAGTGCTATGGTCTGGGTAAGGATTTAGGGTTAGGATTTTGGATTGTATGTATTTAGTTTTAGGGTTAGTTTTAGGTTAGGTTGGGGCCTAAGTTTTACCCTGACCCAAACCCCAACCCTGACATCAACACTGGCATCATGGAAAATGTCGGGGCGGGGGACTGCACAAGAGCCAAAATCAGTGTTTTTTTTCAAAATCATAATCCTAAATATTGACCGTAGAAAAAAAGTAGAGGTCCTAGGAAAAAACGGTCAACGGATTTGTGATCAGCGGCACAGAATTAGTAGGAAACGACTAATTTCATTTAGGAAACAGACAAAAAGTCAAAAAATGTTGAACAGTGTAATCGACATATACAGCGCATTTGTTTGAATATTATTAATCCGACGTTCATGATATGACACAGTCTTGTTGAAATCATGTCCAGGATGCAGATCTGGATATAGATAGACCTGGATCCAGGCTTACTGTAGTTATTAACATGTTGAAATTTAAAATCAAATTTATGATAGCCTCCTAACGTACACAAATGAAGCGCAACAGAAAACGCTAAGGCAAAGCCAGACTGCGTTTTCGCGGCAAATTAAGACACAAAGGAAAATTAGGGGAAGTGTGCATGACAGTGGTTTAGGATGTCTACATTTTTTCTTCTTAAAGATCGCTAATACAAACTGTGCATGAAGATGAAAACAATGATCTTTTAGATAACAAAAAATAAAGAAAATAAAAATGGACTCATAATATAATGCATTATCTTAAGCGCTTTCGATGACTCTGTCCATAAGATAGCGCCATGAAACAATAGGATTCAAAATAATCTTACACTGAAAGTTATAGACATTCAAATTACATAGCCACGAAAAGAGATATCAAAATATCAAAGCATGTCAAGATCACTGAGGCCATTTTATTAAAGCAATTCATGCCCTCATTATGTATCATGAAGGATTATGTTAGTAATTTGTTCCTGAAGTGGACTTAGCCCCTTTTCTACTTTCATCTTATCGAAGTCAATGTTAATTTTCTGTAGTCCAATGTCTCGATTTTAGTACGTACACAAATCTTTTGCTTACTTAACTCTCTTTTCATAGGTGATTTGAATGTCTATAACTTTCAGTGTAAGATCATTTTGAATCCTTTTGTATCATGACGTTATCTTATGAACAGAGTCATCGAAAGCGCTTAAGATAATACATTATGAGTTTATTTTCATTTTCTTTACTTAAAGTCATTGGAAGAAAAGGATGCTTTAAATTTTTGAACAAAGAAATACTCATATGAATTCTGCAAAGTGAACACATTGTCTGTGCATTCTGCATGCAGTAACATAATGAATCATAAAAAATCAGATTACCGGTAATAAAATAGAATTCGATCATTTCATTATTGATAATCAACATGACCTGAACATGCCTACATGTATTCATCAATAACAAATTGACTTGATCAAATTATTTTGAATACATTGTTTCTAAAGTCTCAAACCGTCTATATGTTCTCCGTGTTCTAAAGTCTGTTTTAAATCACGATCAATTGGTAATTGTGTTCAACTCCATTATTCGCTCTATAATGGAGTACGCTTCGCCGGTCTTTTTGAACGCCGGATCCACATTACATTCGAAACTGTTAGCTATGTGCATGAGAACTTTCCAAATCATTCATGGCTACGACGTGCGTTTTTGCAATAAATGCAATCTCCCGGATATATTTTCCAGAAGAAAACTTTTTGTCTCTGCGTCTTTTTCGTATTAAATTGCAAAATCGCGATCATGTTCTACATCTTATGCCAAAAGTGTCTGATCGAAGTCACCATCTGATTTTGTCACATTTGAAAACGTCTCGCAAACTAAATGGGTTCGTCGCTTCATCGGCTATGTTGTACAATCAGTCGCTTTAATTGCATTACATGCTCTTTTCATCAGGTAACTTTGATATTATCTTTGCTATACTTTGCGACATTGAAAATATGCTGTGTCAACCAATTTGAGGTTAAATGCATTGTAATTAAATGTACTTGCAAACTTATGATCCGCCACCATGCGGTCTCTTATATTTTTATTGGACTACCTTTGAATCAACTCCGACCAATGTGAATATGCCCTTTACTTTCTGATTTTTTAGCAGTGACTGTATGCGGCATGCTTCATTGTAACACTTGTATAATAAATGTATTCAAGCCTCCTCGATTCTCATTAAAGGAGGCTGTGACTTGTTTCTGTTATGAAATAAGCGCTTATTTGATTTTGATTTAATTTCATTATTCAACATAGTCGGCTACTCGACATACATTTCAAGGAATTCTTTCATTCTGAGGGATTATGATGCACAGTCGAACTTTCCTTGCTGCCTATTCAAGGCGTCAGGGAAAACTCCGACAGTTCCAGGCTTAAAAAGTTTTATTTAATCTTCTTTGTTGATTCATTCTCATTCTCTCCTTGAGGAGTTCAGAATATGGAATGATGTCTTTCTTAATCTGGAAAGCAGCATTGCGGCTTCTTAGGTAAAACTTCATGGTCTGTTTATTTGCTTCTTGATAACCATAGAGTAAATATATAGCAGGTAGAGTGTCGACTGAAAGCAATGTCAGCATGCAGTGAAAAGTTTTGTATCAAAAGATTTAGTATTTTGCGGAGATTGCGTTCCTGCGGTCTAAAAAATATTCGATCACTTTTTAATAAGAATTTAAAGGTTTGTAAATTATTCCTGTGTCTATATACTAGCGATTTGGCACATCTATATAAGTAGTATGAAACTTGCTAGGTATTAAAACGAATGAACTTTTACTATTGGGCTGATGATCAAGAAAATTTCATGAACCACATTATAGTCATGGAAAAGTTGATATCATATTGTGCTTCTTGGCTGAAATTTTTTAATTCAATTTTCATCGGCATAATTTTGTGATACACTAAATTCAGGCTTCATTCCTTAAAGTAAAAAAGAAATGTGGACCTATTTACATATTTTAAGTTAATTACGATCATTGTCTTTGATCAATGATATCTTGTTCTTTCAGTGGCAAGTAGCTTTTCACATGATGACACTTAGGAAAATACACCTAGGAATAAGGCTGAGTATTTAAGTAATAGAAACCCATCGAATTGCTTATTTAATAATAATAATAATAATTCATATATTTATATCCCGCTTTCACAAAAAAGTTCTAAGCGGCTACAAACTTCTTAAGCAAATGGCTCTTTAGAATCTTTTTGAAATGAATGATATTGTATTGTCAGCTGGCAGTTCATTCCAGCAAGCTGCAACAACAAATGAAAATGTGCGATCGCTGTGAGTGATGTTGGTGGTCCAGGGGATCTCCAGAGAACTGCTGTTATGCACATAACTTCTCAAGTTCGCTCTGCGTGGTTCATGAAGTAGAATTTGACTTTGCAGATAACCTGGTGCTGATCCCATCAAGCATTTGTGAACCATTAATACAAATTTTAAACATTATCCTAGCAAAATACAAAATCTGCAATTTCTTAAGTTGGTACTGTGGTCAGAGCTGGAAAAATTCCACTGAAATTTTTGATTCCAATTCCAATTCCATAATAAGATTCAATTCCGATAATTACATGTCGCGTATAGTGTATCATGTTAATGTATCTAACGTTTGTTCGCCTCAATCTAACCCATGTGCCGTTATCCCATCCTCGTTTTTCCTGCATGCCGTTCACTGCGTCGTTCCTTGTGCGTTCTCATGTTCATAGTTTATATTTCTTGTGTACATATATATATATGTAACCGGTCAGCCTACGCCATTTTCGTTTCGTAAACGAGATATTCAATATCTCGTGAAAAAAAGAAAGAAAAGAAAATTAACGGTCAGCAAAAAATCAGACGCTGAGAGAGAGAGAGATACGATGCAAATAAATCTATTAATAAACTGACAGAAGAAAGAAATTCAATCTGCAAATAACGTGATTGATAAAAATGATATCATGAAAACTGATTAATGGTCCATGTTAAAAAAGGAGAATAAAAATTCCGTGATAAGAACGAAATGTGATCGGCTCGAAAGCTAACGAACACACATTAAAGGAAACTCTTTCAATTTTCAAAAGAAAGTGGATTTATCGTCGTCTCAAAAATTGATAATTGTCATAAATTAGAAACGATGAGAAATTGACACAACAACTACCAACAACAACACATACAACATCTTCAGTAGCTGTTAGAAGAATTCCGGGCTCTCGCGGTGTAGCTTAACTACAGAAGTAACAACAACAACTGCCCTGCCCGCCAGCGAACAACAACAGAGCAGAGTATGCGGCAACCACAGAATTAGATTGTTTAATCGTATCACTTTGCTAGAAGTGCAAACTGATTCAAACAGGTGGCACATGCAGGAACTTAATAAGTGGGCAAAAAGAAATTTTTAATACCTTACAGAGATAGGAAATATAGTCGTGCGTCGCTTGCGGATTGCTCTGAATTCCTTCAAAATGCTCCGATCGCGACGACTCCTTCAGATTCGAAGAATTCAGATCATTGCGCAAAAGTTTTCTCGATAATGTTGGGCCCTCCGATCATTTTTAAAAAAGTTAGCAGGCGGACGAAAAAACGTTCACAAACTGTTTTGTAGAACTTGACTTTGACTGTGTCTCTTTGCTGTGTGATCCGGTTGATAACAGTCACTGAAACTTAGCACAATTTGGCGTGTTTAATGGTGATGACTGGCTGCTGATTGTTCGATTGCTATGGCATTTAGTCAGTAGATTGTGCCATTTCAATAACGTTACATGTTCCAATGCTTCCCTTCTAGTCAAACTGAAGAAGAGACGACCTGTCTAATTCTGTGACGTCAACACATCATCGAGCGCGATTGAAGATTGACGGTATAAGTGACACTGATATTTATGATATTATTTTGGTATAAGTGAGTCCGATCGAATTGAAGTGAATTCAACATTAAGAAGTGAACTGTAAGTTTTAAGTTTTTTTCTTTATCGTTGCGTATCGTATCTATATAATTATGGTCATAGAAATTAATGTTGTTAATTGTTGTGATTGGAAGTTGAATAATATTTCATGTAATTGCCATTTTAGTTGAATCATTAATTATTAGAATAATTTGTTGACACTGTACAAATAGATTTATCACAGGTCTATCGAGAAAGTGGAATTAAGGTTTATCAAGGTCGGTTCCAATTCCAATTCCAATTCCGACTTTTCCAACTCTGACTGTGGTGCATTTGAAAGAAGTGAATTGCAGTAGTCCAATTTTGAAGTTATGATGGATTGTATCACCGATTTCAATGTGTCAAGTTCCAAAGATCTTCTTGCTATTGGCTTTAGTCTTCGCAGATTATGATTGATCTTCTTGCAAATGCTAAAAACTTGCGTATCGACTTTCATTGTGTGATTCATTTGGAATCCTAAATTCCTTACAGATCAGATTCAGAAGGCATAATAATTGAATCACCAACTTTTACAAAGTTAATTTTCGATTTCTCAAGTTGAACTGTAGAACCAATAATTATGGCTTCAGTCTTATCATCATTCAGTATGAAATTATTTTTAAACATTTAGCGATCACTGTACCTCTCCAAGGCTGTCATGACACGGAGGATTTGTAAAATGCTATTATTCCTTCGGTGGTGCTATCATGATCAGTCAATTCCGTGGTAATTTCTTTAAAACGGCAAAAATTTGCATAGTTCACACGTGGTACTGGGTCTCAACACGAGTTCATTTAATAAAAATCGAAACTGCATACACATAGGCGATTTGATTAATTCTGAGTTGTTATTCTACCTAATATACTTACTCTACTGTATATGTTGATAACTATCCAGGATATTTGAAAGCAATGGTAAACTGTCCAAAAGACTGGAATGCTGCGTCATATGCTCCGTATTATAGGGGCAATCATTACGCAAAGCATGTGATAAAGCATTCGTGATTCTTGTGAAGCATTCTTAATGTGATGAAGCCAAAAAGCAGGTGATGAAACTCGGGGCATGTCAATGAAACATTCTTTGCACTACATTCACGTTGCGTATAACGGGGCTAGCAACTTGTGCAACTTCACTTATGGGTTACACAGGGATTCATACCATCATGGGCATCTGTAGTTCAAATTGCGATTATTGCTGAACATTGTTTCACAGCGTTGTAATTAACTTTTCCTGAAATGAATTTTGCCTTGACCTCATGAAAGATGAAGAGCATTTTGAAACGCATTCGATCTCATGAAATGCTAAGCATAAGATGTAGAATTCTAATTTCTCCTAATAGCTTTCAGTAGACACAATCGTAGTGTTGACTCTCTACGCCGATTCCCAGTACGGACAGCTGATGTACCTCTCTTTCTGAGACCCAGCGAATGGGTAGGTTTAGTTACCTGGCTAAATGTAGGCATATCGGCATTGAGGAGAAATATTAGGCGGCGGGTATCCTACATGGCCATCGACTTCAACTTAAAAATCATACAAGCCATATAAGCGTGACATACACAACCCACTCTAGCTGGTGATGAGCTCTGGTGCCTAGATTACAAAATAAACAAGCTCGGCAGTGACCACATAATTTTATGCTCTGTTTATGTTTCTGCTGAATAGTTCTTTTGCTCATTAGCTCTGCAATTATTGCAGTTTGATTGCTTTAATGACTCAATTTCACTCACGATATTTTGCAGATGTTGTCCACACACGAATTTTGTTTAAATTCAACAAAAAATTATTGTCATTGCAGCGATCTGTCACTCAACTTTATTGCTGTTCGACAATTTTTCTTCGATAGCTGACTGTTATTGATTAGAAGAATGAAATGAACGCGCACATTAGCAAATGTAGCAAGCATAGTGATGTCCGAATAAACTGAGCGCCACAGTAAACGGACAAGAGTTTGATCATGTATGCTTTGAAACGGGTATTGAATGCAGGACTCCACCAAGTGACTGACCCGGAATTTAGTCCTTAGTGGCTTGAAAAGTGAGTAGGCCTACATCAGTGAAAACTAATAAATATCAATCCGACAATGTGAGAATCAGATTCTGTCAAATGTAGTCTAGTTTTGTCCTTGAGCACATAATCGTCGTGCGCAATGGCCTATGGGCCTCATGGATCAGACCACTGTATAGACTACAATTCATGCAAGCATTTTGTATTCGCACTAAGCCCTACTCGAAGATGCACACGGCCCAGGCCGAATCCTATCTCACAAAAAGTCGACCCGTCCAATTCTAATCTCTTTTTGCTTATAGCGTGACCTTAGAAACCCGACTTTTCGCTTTGTTTAAGTCGCTGAATGGACAGCAACAGCTATTGGTTGATGGTCATTTGAGCAGCTCGGTTCGGAATTTAAGTCAATGCTCTTTGACCTAAAAAGGACTGCAGATTCTTACAAAAAGACGGTAGATTACAAATTATTCTATCAAAAGGCTTTTATACTTAAAGAGAGGCGAAAATATACGTGAATCGTTATAACTGCCAAGACTTTAAGAATTTCAACCACTGTAAGCCGCCATCGTTTAATACCGTTGTCAAGACAACACCTGTCCACGAGGTGTTATTGTTTTCAATATCCATGTCCTTAATAATATTATAGTGTCGAATTTCCATGCTTATTGAACGCATCCAATCATTGAAATTCATTAATCTCGAAGTTTCTATCCAAGCTGTAGCCGATAGCGAGACCTTCTGAGACGTACTGAACAACTGAGGAATCCCCACCGACACCTTGGAGGAGAAAGCGTGCAGCAGACCGACTTGGCGAGCACATTGCCATCAAGGAGTCGCCAACTTTGAGAACCGAAGGATGAACCTGGAGGAGAAACATCGCCTCAACCCACCATACAGGCAGGGGAATTTCCTTGTCTTCAATGGCTCCGGCTACTCAAGGCAAGCAAGGATCGGACTTTACATCCACCTCAAGCTAGCAAGGAGAGCGTCAAAACTTGACGGACAGATATCAGCAAGTAAGGAAGCTGCATCTAAGCTGTAGCAAATCTCTAAGCTTAGAAACTGAATTTCATTTGCTTCATTTGAAGAGCATTTAAGTACAGTGAAGTTTGTCATCAAAAAATGACTGATGAGCCGAATTCGGCACTTGCTAGAGTTCGAGTCCGATTATTCTCATTTCCTAAGATTACTTTATTTCTTAAAATTACACACAGAATTCACATTCATTATCTTATTTCTTAAAAAATAGAAATATATTTGAAACAGCTTCCCAACCATTTACCTAAATCCTCATACCTTTCCTTGCAATGAAAAAGTCGAATGAATGGACGAAAATGTATTAAGCCTTGAGACATCTCAACATCAAGCGAAACATTCTCAGTCTGTCGACGCGCAGATATCAACAGACATGAAACCAGTCAAATGAGTTCTGTCCTTATCAGGACGCTCATCAGCTCCCTGGATTGTAATTCGATACAACCAAGGTTCTCATCGGTGCTCCTCTCCTCATTCTCGTGAATTACACAACATTCCAGCTGTAATTTACACAACAATCTGCTGAACTATCCGCTCCTCCCATAGCGGCCATGATCGAAGAGATCTGTGTTGTCGTTCTACCAATTCTCGTTCCCCAGTGGGATGTCCTGGAAAGTAAAAACAAATACATCAGTCAATGATAGATGTTTGTGTATGAGATTTACGAAACCTTGTGCTTGTCACAAATCACTAGGTATTTGAAATGTGAGAATATTTGATGGAATGTTTTATCAATGCACTTTTAGTTCACTACAAGAGATCGAATCAACTTGTCCCCGAATGCAGAATGATTCACAAAGTCAGGTTCGAGGCTTTACATCTCAGCGAAGATCATGAAATAGTGAAGTCAAGTCAGTGGTGTTGTAACAAGCTTAAAAATGATGACATATCATAAAAATGATTTTCTTGATATTTTAAATCAAAATTTGTATTTACTTTCTATCACAGAATCAAATATTTTGTTCATCTGCTTCGGTTTGCTGGAAGTGTGATTAGCAGGCGTGCAAAAATTAGTTCACTTGATGATTTCACCACCGCCTTCTCACCATTCCTTACTACATAGTGCATACACTGAATCGAATGTTAACCAGACGATGTGTGTTTCGGTGTGTGCGAAGTGATATCACAGCACGCACGCATCTCTCACTGGCTCTGGTGTCCTCTGCTGACAGCTTATTGTTTGCCATTTCCAATAGCAAGCGATACACGAATTATCCATTCGAGAAGGAGAAAGTTGTCTAATTCTGTGATGTGCCATTTCGATATTAAGGTTGCATATAACCTTTCCTTTCTAGGAAACCGAAGCGCGCGCAGATGAATCTAATTCTGTGCTTTCTATTGTGTTGAAGCCATCAGTCAAAATCCAGAAATAATGTCATGGAAAACAACTTCGATTTGAATTTCGACATATTTCATGCCTACTGAGGTATTCATTTAGTTTGTAATGCATTCTTTGCACTTATCTTATTCGCAAATGCCGGTTGATGATTGTCTTCAGTAGAATTAATGAAATTTTGCAGGCTGTTACAAGGGCTAATGAGAACCCGCCCAACGATAAATACTTCATTCGCTCCTCAAAGCGGGCGAAACGGGGGCTTTATTTTAATTTAATTTGATACATTTCAGATCATTTTATTGATTATTTATCATCATTATATTAATTCTTGATTTTTTTTCCTTTCGAGCCTTAGATTCATTCTTTCACTGGCCAAATGTGTCAGCTGCCGGCTTTCTATGTGCATCCGCCTACATATGGCTTGTGCATAGAACGCACACACGAATTAGAAATTTGTATTCGTGTTTGACAGGTCAAATTTTGAACCCGAGCTCTGAGGACAATATTTGAATTATATCATTGATTGTACAAGTCTAGTTCGGATGACGATTTTTATCTGCACCTGATTCTTTACAATAGGGTATACTGCACTGATAACGGCAAACAAGCTAGAAACATTTACAGTTCCTGCAATGATTTAAGTCCGATTTTGTTCTCACCTCTGGAAGTTTTTCCTTTCGGGGTCTCGGCATGTTTAGATTATTTCAAATTAGATCAGATGGTAAAATAATGAAAGCGCATCACCAGCAGAACAGTTTCTGTCGATGAAGCATCAGTGATTTGTCTTCAATTCGATTCTTAAAAACAATTCAGAGAATTTAGAATTGATGAGATGCAGTATTTGACTATGCAATACATATGGTAGGTGTGTATAAGGCTAGAACTCCTCAAATGCGATTGAGAAGCTTCTATGTACCGTAGTTATGCATCCATCTGTCCACGCTAACGGACAAGCACATACCAGATACAAATCATTCAGTTATCATCAGGTTCACCACAGCCACAACTTTTTGAGGCCTTGTTTTCAATATATCTTTTTCATCATTTTCTCTTAGTAGAAAAATTGTGGAAGACACGTACGAATATTTTACATGCAGTTCACAGCTTCAGTTAAACTTTCTGACAGGCAATTTTAGACTTGCTCAATGATTCCGTGAGATTTTCTATGAGAGTTTTCGGAATAACAGGCACTGGCCTTGTTGATTATTCTGCTTATGGAGGAGGTCTTGGTAGGTTCGCACGCTCAAAAGCACAGTTGATCCATAAATTGGATTGAGTGAAAACTTTTATTTCTGTAGACTAATGGAGAAGTATGTAGAACCAGTTTGCGAGAAAACAAGACACCTCAGCAGTGGCATCATTCCATCTCAACAGACGAAGGCAAATCAGTTTTGACGAAAATCTAGGCTCCTCGAATTCATTCAAATCTTCTAGAAATAAATTGCTACACTATGATAAAAATGCCACACAGGTTGGAAGTATATTCAACTGTTCATCCGTTTCGGTACACTCTCGAAAGTTAATGGATGTTCAAGATGTGAACTAGTTGAATAGAAATGATGGATACTTACTGGCTATGTAATTGAAGACGAAATGTGAAATGATAAAAAGAATTCAATCACGTACAGCTGTCTAAAATGGACAACGCAGAGACTATCAACTACCCAATGAAGGTCGAAGACATGAGACGCAGGAAATTCCACATTTCTGAACGAGACACATGAAGACAATATAAACGCTTCCATTTCCCATGACTACTGATCAAAATATCAAACTTCTCATCCATTCATGGAAAAAACTTGAGCTATACAGTTATGAGAATTATAAAAATTGTTTCGGCTGAATCAAGAAACACGTAGCGCTTGAAATCTATCGCTGGAGCATTGGCATTCTTCTATGTGCACAGACTTTAGTTCAAACCAAGAAGGAAGTTGTGAGCGACCTAGACAAGTTGGTTTTCTGTTGGCTACAAAATGAAGGCGAATTGTTCAGAATGAAATCCTTGATGGGAGACTCTTCTCTTCAAAGTTGAGACTTACAGAATACAGTAAATGCAATTGAATGTATTGAAGTTAGAACATTCTATGACAAACTTCATTTCATGCACCAATTTTGTACGTTATGAAATTTGAACCTGCTCCCTCTGAAAATGAACCACCGAGCCATTGAACCACATTTGGATGGAAAAAAGCAAGACATTCTTTTAAAGTGGAGACTTTCATCAGTCGTAAGTCTCCGTGGCACAGTGGTTAAGTGCTTGGCCTAGCGATCTTCCGGTCCAGAGGTCGAGCCTCGAAAGTGTCATTGGAAGTCGGCAGAATGGTCATCCGGCCTAAAAGATCACAGCGCTCCAAATTAATGTCTGACTATGTCAGCACTACCCAATTCCCCAGTATGAGGAAGTAGTGACGTTAAACCATCATTTCACATTATCTATTCGAATGAATGTTCTACAGTAATCTTGAAGCAATACAGACGAATTTCATCAGCTGAGAAATTCACCTCAAGCGAATACGATGCACCAGCTTCCGCTTCCGTTAACACAACATTGCACAATAAGTAGATGAAGTTACAAATAAGTTGTTTCTGAAAGTGTATATTTCGTCATGACGATAGATAAGAATTCGAGAAAAGAATGAGGATAATTATATGATATTTGATATTCTATTGCAGTCTGAAAGATAGCAGCCTATTCAAAATATGAAACGAATGTTATTCAATTTGATAACAACTTATGCCAACAACATAACGGCGTGATAATTTTCTACTTCATTCATCAAGGTATTCGAATTTCAACTGAAGATAGATGATTTGCGTGGTTACGAAACCAGTTTCTTCGTGGACTTAAGATGAAGAAAAGAAAAATTGATGTATTAGAACAGCCTCGCATGAGCATATCGTATTCGCCAAATTACAGCAAATAGACGACATCGATGTTGTGATGGTCGAGAATCTCGTGGAGGTCGATACAGTGACAGTCGAGAAACTCGTGACGGTCGATGCAGTGACAGTCGAGAATCTCGTGACGGTCGATGCAGTGACAGTCGAAAATCTCGTGACGGTCGAGAAACCCGTGACGGTCGATACAGTGACAGTCGAGAAACCCGTGACGGTCACTAGAACAGTTATCATTCACTCATCCCTTTTTGTGTCCTTATTTCCTGAGGATGCTGGGTTGGACCAGTCAATGAAGGTCGCTACCACCGATATACGGAAGAAATAATCAAATAATTTATATTTGGATGCTCATTCCTACCTCTAACCAGTTAGCAAAGCAAGATGTTACTGCTGATTTGCCGAGCATAGATTCTCCGAAATGCACAATGAATAATTCTTGTACGCAGAGGAAGACTGCACTGACCTGCGGCAGTCAACCATGTGGGGAAGTGGATTATTGAAGCCCCTCCGATAAATTTGAAGCCTCTTATGATGAATTGTGGCAGTCAAATACTTCAGATGTTTAGAAACAACACACTTGCTCTCCAAGCGGTTGAGATGACTATCTGAATTTCGTGAGGCGCTGTAGACAAGACGTCTACATAAACAGAAATCAACAACACTGCATTGAATGAATTGAAATGTTAGGAATTGTCCTGAGGAGGAGATTTATGTCTTCTCCGGTTGGTCTTGATTGAATTCGCCAGACGAACTATCCTGTCTGACACGTAGAGATAGATTATCTTACAAGAAGCACATTGCACCCGCAATAGCGAAGGGTCGAATCTAATATCTCGGCTTGAGAACCCAACATGTTACAGAAAGCAGCTATCCGTTATTGTGCACTTGTCCATATCAGAGAAAAATGTTTACTGCCAACAGAAATAGCAAGTATTGTTCTATAGGATTTGCAGCGACATTTTCATGTCACTGAAACAAAGTGCGTTAAACCAATTATGAGATATCTGATTCCAATTCTACAGGCAATGTCTTCCGATTGGTAATGACAGTGTCAAAGGCAAAAAGACCACAGAGATACGTGAGGTCGTGAAAGTATTTATTTTAAAAAGCTAAACAAGGCAAGAACAAGAAGCAAGTACAAGAGTCATAACTCATGAGCATCACTCTAGTAGTCATGGCTCGAGTTATCTGATTGCTTTCACACACTTGTTCTGCGCTGTGGGAAGGATTTACAATCCGGACAATCCACATGTCCTCGGCTGTGAGGGTTGTGTGTGCAAGAGAAGAGGTGTTCTGTGTTGTGGGTGAGATTTAAAGTCGGACTGAAGAGCATATTTTGCTCTACATTACATGCTACAAGCAAAATGGCCGTCTCTTCATTTATTAGATTACTATCAAGACTGATGGAGACGAGACAGAGCAGTATGTGGAGTCTTGCTAATGAGGAGATGCTGTCTGAGTTTTGTCTATTCTGCTTGGCCCTGATTGAGTTCGCCAGACGACTTATCTTGTCTGACACGTGGACCCCTTTTGGGACTTTCCCCGAATTAAAGATGCAAAGAAACTTCATCCAAATCTGCATGATGTACCTCTAACGACACATCAGTTCGAGGAGAGATAGAAACATCTGCACGTTTGCCGCTTTACTACATCTACTAGACTTCTTGAAGTACCGTTAATTACCAGAAAGCGGAGAACAGTTGATTAAGTACACAAAAAGCTAAAAAACAACTATTCTAATGTTTTTGTTAGACTGTTTGCCTGGAAGTGTGGTTATGCGCTCGCGCATGAAATTGGATTTGTATAATTTTCAATTTCGCAGATTGAACTGAAGGCAATAGTGAGGGGATGAGACACCTCAAAAAAGTTCCTGATGAAGAAAAAATCCTGAAAGAAGGCAGCCCTTTCCTTCTCCACAATGACTGTTTCATTCACCAGTCACGGCTGCGGCGAGTGTACGATTACCTAATGTTGTCTACCGAGCTGAAAGACATTTGCTCAGGAATTGAGGTAGTTAAAAATGAAATCATTTATATTTATGGAACTCCTATTCGTAAGCCCTGTGTTGCCAGGGCAGCTCATGCATACTTTACATGACAACATTCGTGTGACCATTTGATAAAAAATGTATTGACATTACCGCTTGACTCATATAGTAAGCCTACTATACATGATTTAGTATTTTATATAACTTTCTAGACTTATTACAGGAGTCGGAGTCCCATCAAAATAATAGGGTTCCGCATCCTCTCTGTAAGGTTTTCAACATCAACATGGGTTCTTGACTTTGCAGGAGAAAGTATTCTTATACTTGTAATTGAGGGTTGTTGGAATATCATAGGGTTCTCGATGACCACACAGGAAACACAAGCTGGGCTGGGCGACACTGCCCTTCGGTCGATTTGGTGACCCTTGGTGGTCCAATATTTCCGTGGGATTTGGTAGATGCGCTTAAGAGTGTCAAACATCGTAAATGAGAGTAGGTTTCAGTATGTGGCCTCCACGTTGTCCCGACGTGTAATAAACTTCATTCAAAGATTTCATAGACTGTGCGCTACACGTTATCCGCAAGAGTGTTACAAGAGACTTAAAAGGATTCTTCTGAGGCGCCGTTTAAACCCCTTTCAAGCCGACTTCAAAACCCTTTTTAACAGAGCTCCTTACGAATCAATCGATCAATTGTAACTACTGACTAACACCAATCCTTATAAGAAGAATATTCTTGAAATCCTTTCACAATAGATCATATCAGAATGCACTTTAATTCATCAATTAATGACCTGAGCTACCTAAGTTCTCATTCATATCAGATCCTCCTACCATTGTTTTCCTTATTGCCGCTATGGAAATCACTTGGTGATAAAATCGGCGACGTCAGTGAACTTTCCCATCTTCATCCTTGGAGAGAACTTCTTTCGGACAAATCGTTGGGATTGGAAGGACGACCGTTTCCGTCTCCTACGTGAATTCCTACAGGCCTATGCCGGCTTTGTCTACTGACAGGCCTTGACTCATCTCTGGCCTTGAACTGCGGACCTGCAGCGTCCCACACCTCCTAGCTGGTCGGCCGACCGCAAGTGCAGTACAAAGGCAGATGACTAACGGTGGTAATGGTTCATCAAGTGACTCAGACAGCAACAAGTGCTGTCAGCTGCATCGTCCTGACAGAAGAGGTGAAGAAATGTCTCGTCGGCTGCATGTAATCTCTAAATGACCCATAAGGAGCATGAGTCTCCAAGCCGCAAACATCGCCAGGGTTCCGACATGACTAAATCCTTGGAGAATTCAATGTTGATGTTCTAATTTGCGCAGTTCAAAGGTGTACTGTGGTCTCTCCTTAATAACGATGTGAGATTGATTATTTTTTCAACACAATGTGCATGCTTTACCTGCTTTCTGCAATTCTGCTGCTCTTTGAAATTCAAGACTCTCCCATTCATACTACACATGAGCAGCAATCCTACATTCCCATGATTCGTTCAACATTCTCAGTGTTGATTACAAGGATATTACATCATTGACGTGAACCATGTGATTTCCGAAATAAGGAACTGATGGAAATCTTGTTTTTAGTTAGTAATCCGCATCAGATGTAAATTGGTGATTGACATGATAATCATAATTACTTCATAGACGTTTCTGAAGGATAATTATAATACATCCAATTCATACAGGAATCAGATTCTAATATTCGATTTCTAGCTATTAATCGGTATAGATCATCAGCGTTTAAAATCCTGATGCCCACTAATTCTTTCTTTAGAGCCTATATACAGACATGTACTCCGGTCACTTCTAGGCTTAAACAACCACGTCAATAATGTTCCCACATAGAATGTATTGAATTGTAAACCCTTGTTAAATAGTTAAGCGCATCATTCATTTAGAAATATTAGCACATTTTCTCATTCTACAAATCGCTTACTATCATTTCTTACGTCTTTTAACTCTGTTCTATATATCCTTTTTTATAGTCCTTTCTGATTTGACTCCCTCGCCTGTGTTTTGTTTAGATTTCAAATATTGCAACAAAGTTATAAAACGTTCTTGTAGTCACAAGTTTTTTGACGATCGTCTTGGGTTGGTACGTTGTATTTTGAATTGTACAGGTGCTCCATTGAGTTTAAAAGTTGAATCTGTAGAATTTATTCATAAGCAGTTTACCTTTTGTTGCGCTTTCATTTTAAATGAAATATAGCCTAATGAATGAATGAGAGAGGCCCAGATTTTAATCAAAGTTGTTTTTACAGGACCTGTAACAAGTTTGAATTGCGATTGAATTCCATTGCTTATAAATCAAGCCAACATAGTATGAAAGTGGGCTTTACATAATCATTTCCGAATCTAAGAAAAGTACATCGCAGCGTTTCTTATGTTTTTACACTTAAACATTTCCAATGATAAGCCTGAATGTTATTGAATTTCAGACCTACAGTATTTGAACTTCCTGAATGTATGCATACATATAACGATAATACTGAATCACACCATACATAATGTATTCCGTAAATACACCATAAATCTACAACTTCTTGATCTAGAAGTTAATGAATCTAGCTTTTAGTGACAAACTTTTCAAAGACCATCGAATTAAAGCACAATCATCATTATATTTGAAACAACTACATAAGTACAAAACGGAAAAGGAAAGACAAGCACATATTTGAAAGATTTTATTCCACTTTCTCGCCAAGTGTTGTTTCAAAAGCGTGGAGCCCACTTTTCTGGCCACATGGCCCACCGTGAGAAGTACCGGCATACATACAGATAATAGACAGCATTTTGATGCTAGAAGGGAGTGCTACCCTGAACGTGTTTCCGGTTGTCTTTACAAAGACATTCACATTCGCCTATTCGTTCACTTGCATACTTGACGCACTGTGTCAGTACAAGCTATGCAAGTGAAATACGTACAAACCACTGGAATCCACATAAATGCAAAATTTACCTCAGACAAAACCGTCCTCAACAACGTAAGGACCTCACCAGTCCTACAGTGGCTTCAATAAGCTCTTGTATCGCGAATTCTGCTGCCTCTATGTGGCTTGTTTTCCCAAATGTTTCAGTCACTTAAGTGTAGTTTCGTCTACCTTTATACTTATGCGGAAATGTGACACGAAATCCGAATTTCGTTCAAAAATCCCCTTGACAAAAGCTGCAAGTTGGTTAGAAGTCACCTCGATGTATACAAGTTGCTCTATTAGCTCAAAATTCGAGATAAAAACATGATAATAAAAAGCAACATGCCCTTTCCTTTCAAACGATTTGGAAAATTAACAGTAATAGTCTCAATATTGGATACATGAAGACTTTCACACTCGTTTTCTGATGAAGAATGAGCTTTCCCATGCTTGCAGGCGTCGACCGAATCAGAAGCGTTGAATTCAATGGCTACAATAGCATTGAAAAAGAGTTGAAAATCGTTGCTTGACCTCCTCCCCGTAGTTGTTAGGCTTCATTGTTTGAGAGTAAAGACAGAAGAAGTCGTATGACCGGATATTCGCCTCATGAAATCAGTCAACCCACATGTGAGTTGTTATTCATGGTATTTTACCTACTGTTTCTCAAACTGATAAATAATAGCAACTGAACTGACTACTGTACAATCGATATTTGGATGAATGTTCGTAAAATCAATGATAAGTTCAAAAACAGCGAAACTGCGCAACATCCTACGGCTGACAATGATCAACCACAGCACTGATTACATTGCTATCCTCTAACTTTTGGTTTCGTACGTCGCCACTCCCCACACTGAGGGCTCGCACGGTGCTGACATAGTCATTCTATAATATGGATCTTTTAATCCGGATGCTCTTCCAGACGACTTCCAACGACATTTTCAGGGCTCGACCTCTGGACCAAAAGATCACTAGGCCAAGCACTTAACAACTGTGCCACGGAGACCACAGGACAACTGACAATTTTTGCTCATTGCCTCATTCAAGATACAAAACCATACCAGCAGGTTGAGGGTGGGGGATGGGGCATCCTCTATACTCATGGAGCATTCACCAGGCTAGGGTGGACAGAGTCGAACCGCGGACCTTCTGTACTTTCTTACCGATGAGAGGCCCATAACCAGCAGAGCTATCCTACAACATGAGCTGCTGCATGTGGAATATTAAAATGAAACGATTATAGAGATCTGATTGCTAGCATTTAGCATGCACCTAATTAGATACCTTGAGTAAGCTATTGATCATTGAATGTGCACACGCTCTATGTTGGGAAGAGTGATACACGGATATATACGATGTCTTTGAGAACAACATAGAATATATAATTATAGCTACCATATAGTATACCAGATTATTGCATAGTTGTAGAATCCTATTTCAGAATCCCTTCTATATTTGATAAAATTTGTTCCCAGGGAAAATCTTGGTAGAGAGGGAATATATCGCAGTAATCTATGGTCCTAATAATCTGGCATACTTTATCACGGATAGAGGATAGCTATGCGATTCTCTGATATAGCTCATGAAATTATTTGATATAAGCTAAAGCCCTCGGATTTTATTAAATAATTTCCCTCTCCATATCGTAGAGAATCGCATAGCTATCTTCTATCCATTAAATAGTTTGTCAATAAGTATATGATACATCACTGGTATCAGGCTTTACACGATGAGAAAGTCCAAGTCAATAGATTTAATGTGCGAGCCTCCGAAAAAGACAAGTACATTAAATCTATGAACGAGGACTTTCTTTGTGTAAAGCCAAATATCAGTGATGCATCGTAACTTAAATGTCAAATGTGTAGGAATGATTTATTAGCCTAGTACTTTTGCATGTATTGTCCTAAGCCAATAAACGATTTTGACATAGATATCACGCTCTTATAGAATATGTGTGTAATGTCTATGTGAGTACAATACATAGTTTTGAAGGCTTGACTATTAAACGGAAAAATACCGACATGAGACATTTAAATGCAGTATATACCTCAAAAGCTAGCTATAGCGATATTAACCAGAAGTGACCAGAAGTGACATGACAAATGTCAGACGAGGTCGCAGGCCGAGGTTGACATTTAAGTCATGTCGCTGAAGCGCTATGGTACATTTGGCATGCACCATAGCTGTAAGCAATCTATGATGTCTCAAAGATATGAAATAATGCATGATTTTGTAAGGCTTTCTATGTTCACAGGTTAATAAGTTCCGCGAAGCAGGTAATTATTTTCCTGATTGGAAATTATTACCCTGGTGCAGACTTCTACGGAAAAAGTCATGCATTATAACAGATAATGCATAGATTTCTTCGGTCATTATTTGTCATAATAGCCTCGAGCCTTCGGCTCTCGGTAATTATAGCAAATAATGACCTCAAATCAATGCATTATCTATTACATAATAATCATAATCAATTCATGCTATGATGGATAACAACAGATATCAAACTTACATCAACAAGATATGATTTTAATGACATTAGAATAGAAATTTTGACAATGGATATCCATGTTTTGACAATCAGTGTCTTCTAGTCACAGAACTGGAGCTACATACATAGAGTACGTAGTACGTGGATATGTGGATGATCCAAATTCCAAGAAAGAAAAGTGCAGAAAAAGTGATGAACAAAAAGTAAGGTACAAATAGTAATATCGCATGGCCTGCTTAGACATAGTTTTACAGATATAGGCAACGATATCATAGATTTTCTTAGATCATACATCGCCAATGTCACTTATCGGAAATACATAAGCAGCATAGACAAGCTATGGGACATTGTCAACCGACACCAGATAACTAAGTAGCTAATATTGCATGATTTGATATCAATATCTGCATCAGTTGACATCAAGCAACATCAACCGTTTGAGTTACTGATATCAATTTTGATAATCGAAGCAAGAAAGTCCTCGAAATGGATCTTTATCCATGCACAAGAATGCATGAAGGATCCAATTCTATGAAGAAAGTAGGGAATACCATAGATAGAAGCACCATGTGACAGTAAATGCCATGGAATTGACGGCTATCTATAGAATCAATCAATGCTATTTGAACAATTTCCGTACTGATATCGCAAATTATCAGATTACAGATTTACATACAACACTTCCCCAGGAGGTTGATGATGTCATTACAAACACTGCCTTGATATCCGATAGCAGGTGACCATAGCGCTAGCTCTACAGCATACTCCATCATTCCTCCAATCAAAGATAATTACTCGACTTCGCTGGATGGTGTGATAGGACGATGATAATGCAATAATAGAGTTCAGATATCTGAATTGTAATATCATTGTGTTAAGGTCATCTATGATTGAACTGCAATATGTTAAAGCGGTGTATTGCGGTTCAATGTTTCAACATTGAAAGATATACTAACTTTAACACATTGATGATTTAGTATCGGATCACATGCGTTTGCGTTTGATCATGTTGAACCAGCCGGAACCGAAACGAGTCAATTTTTATAATACTTTCTTACTTACTACTCGTTTATCGTCTGTTCTCCGCCAGGTATGAGAGTTAGCCACCCCTATAGGTTTCACCGTGGTATGCGTGGCACAGTGGTTAAGTGCTTGGCATAGCGATCTCTTGGCCCAGTGGTCGAGCCCCGAAAGTGTCACTGGAAATCGGCAGGAAGGGCATCCGGACATAAAGTACTTAAGTTCTTACAATCTCGAACACGGAGTGTGCTGTGTGACGACTAAAATTGTGTATTGACATTTATTCTTTGTTCTAATACTGTCAATCTTGCTAAATGAAGATCGTCTTTCTCACACATTTCATAATATTAGCTACGCATTTAGCTGCTCTTTGTGTGATTAGCGTGCTTGGTCATTTCTTCAAATATGAAACATTTACGCATGAAAGAATATCAGTTTAATCTTCACTATTTTCTTGATGGAATGAGAAATGGTTGTTTCTTCCTTGAAACAAAGACAAGCTCAGAAATCAACGGAAAAACAAACGGTGTCATGTCGGAGAAAGAGTTCCAAACACAACATCAGAGTTGTGAAGAAATCAACGAAATAAGCTGCCATGCCGTTATACTTCAAGAAACGACGGCCAGGTGGAAACTGAGCTCCGGTAGTCTCTACAGGCTCTTTTTACTCGCATTTATCTCTCCCCACCGCCCACACACCAGTACACTAGGGATGAGAAGCAGCCTCGCAACTCTGACCAGGTTGGAGCAAGCAATCTCTAGTGAGAGCGAACAGGTCGAAGCCAGGACTTTCTACACCTCCGCACCAAAGTGCGGCTTTAAACAAACTGAGCTATCCTGCGATAAATTTCTTGAAGTTCTCAACTGATATTAGTAGTAGAAGTCGTGTTTATTGAGTCAAAAATGATAAACATTTTTTACAATTGTTGACGAAACCTATCATATATTAGTAAGAGAAAAGTAATAAACGTATTTCAATGATCGAGGCAGCTTTAGGAACTAGCTTACATAAAACATGGGACGCGTCGGTACACAGACTGTTAAAAAACGGAGAGAAAGTAGTTCACGACGATCAGTAAGCACGCTACGTATGCAATTGAAAGACTGGTCGCCATTTTGCAGTTTATGATTTTATGAGCACGGCGATAGATTGACAGCAAAGGCTGAGAGCTATGGCAGCTAATGCCGACAAAAACAGGGAAAGAAAATTCAAACAGTGAACGTATGTAGCTCGTATAAATCAAATGAAGTTCGTCACGATTTAGGAAGACATGATAAACGCAGCTTATGAAGACGAGAGGATGCTTTCTTCCTAATTTCGTCGATAAGCGAGCGGAAACCAAGATCTTCGTCGAAGGTAACTCCAGGAATTTTATTAAGACTGCATAAATAAAGTCACTAAATTCATTTTAAGAAAATCAAAACTATTATTTTGCACAATGCAATTCGTCCACTCTTATTCAAGTGCAAACATTGGAATGAATATAAACTTTACAATCATATAGGCTACTTATAGAGTGATGTTCATAGATTTAGCTTAATTCCTCTATAAGCTTCTATGATTTTGAAGTTTAAATCTATTCCAATGTTTGAACATGAATAAGAGTGGAAGAAATGCATTGTGCACAGAAATAGTTTTGATTTTCTGAAAATGAATTTAGTGGCTTTATTTACATATAAATTGAGTAAAGGGAAATCATTTTCAAAAAACCTCTACATAATGGAATATAGAAATTCTTGATCGACGAAATGAACATCTCTGACTCACAATAGAATGATGACTTTCACGCCACCTCCCATTCGTTCAGCGATGCGAGTCTGTCCGCCACGGGCAGGAGATTCCAGCGATCTCACTGGAAGTTAATGTCATGAAAGTGCATAAACCCAATGTCATGACCCATTGAAAAGTCAGTGGTCAATGTCTGATCCATTGAGTTATGAAACATGAGCATAAGTGCAAACGTCATGAGCCGTTGAAAAGTCATGTCATTTGACACATTATTTTTAATTTCAAAAAGTTTATTTGCATTTAAAGATAAATCAGAAATTGATTCGAGGTTTGTGTTCCGCAAGTAGTAGTAGTAGTTGTTGTTGTTGCTTTAACCGGCTCCGTCCAGCGGACAGGAGGCTTCGCATCAAGACAAAATGAAGCGACACACCCAGTAAGCAAATAATGCCTACTGCTGGCGAGGAGTACCCTGGGGAGGAGATGACCATTCGGATACCACCGGGGTGCTACCATACCCAAGCCAAAGCTATTCACACAGGGTGAACAGCATTGACCGGTGGAGACAGTGTGACCCAATGGTCACACACTACACCTTTCCTCCGAAGAGGGGCGGCGGCCATTGCTGAGGGGACTTTGGAAAGGCATAGCCAGATATGCCACAGGGGAGGAAGCTCAATTAGCTTTGTTGTACATCCCAACAGATAAGATTCGACTGTCAGGATCCCTCGAAATATCAACTTAGTATAGCCACTGACGAAAGGCAATGAGAATAAGACATCAAACTGCCAACACTAGACCTGCAGTGGCAAAAGGTCCATTTTAGTCGCCTCTCACGACACGAAGGGGAACGTCGGTCCTATTCTATCCAGTCCCTGGAACCGCACGGGGGAATGTTCCACAAGTCATTTCTCAGTGTGGCTTGATAATTTGAGAGTAAAGCCTTTACAGAGGATTGCAAGTGCTACGTCAACTTTAAACACAATCCCCCACGGCCAATTCCTGAGCTTTTTTGTAAGGATTTGGGGCTGAAACTGAAAGCAATGTCGGACAAGGAGGAAGAGCTTCAACACTGCACCGCTATTTGCTTGTTAAATCTCATGACTTACCTTTTCATCTTTGTTGTGCTGCTGATTTTGCTGGAGAGGGCCACAGCAGTTTGTCACGTGATTCCTTGTCCCAGGATCCCTGAGATCTCCAAATTCCCATGGTCTACGGTTGCAGATAAATATCAGAAAAGTTTTCTTTCCTGTCCCTACGTTCGTCCGCGCCTTGAATTGCGGCCTGGACAACTCAAAGGGGAGTAATTTCCAAAGTTCCCTCCCAGAAAGATGATATCATATCAATGATGCATGAATAAATCAATGAGCTCACCCCCCCCCCCACCAACGGGTTCACCTTTGGACATCAACTAACAGCTCAGCACCCATTAGGGGGCCACATGAACTGTGGTTAAGAGACACTGGGTCAAACAATAGAAAATAAACGATGGAAAATGCTGTAACAAATAGACAAAAGAAGCCAAAAGCTGTTTATCACTGCCGTCGTTTTCATCAAATAAAACTGATTGCTGTCTGTAATTCTAATCGTCAGCGAGTCGATAAGTCGCTCGGATAACCTCAACTCCACGTCACAAGTGCGCAGATTATGCCATGGTAGCATTGACTGGCCGCTTCTGGACAGTGTCAGCAGATGGATTGCGTGAGAAGATTGATCTTCGACTGTCAGTCAACCCATGTGCTGCAATTATTAAAAAGACAACAATCTAAAGACGTTACAGGAAGTTTCATTTCCGTTCATCAGACAGCGATGACGTCACTGAATCAGGCAGACATCTGCACGCCCAAGCACCAGCTCCAGTACTCAAATTAAAATTGGATTTCTGAAATTGATTATCACACGGAAGCAAGATTGACACTTGAAAATAGGCGTTCTCAATACAATAATGTTGATTGAAAACATCGCGGTCACCATAGCTGGTTGGAAGTTCACAGATATGGATGAAAGTTCAAGAACAGTTAAAAATAACCTTCAAAGTGAACGAAGACAATATCAACTTAGAGATTGTCAGATTGTCAACTTAGAGAAACCTGAAGGGAAAATCCAATGCACAAACAGTATTCAAGCCCTGAAATCAGTCAACAGACATGACAGGAATTTCAACACCATGTGTGTGAAACATGGATCTACAGATTTTAACTTGGAAACATCCCACCTTCATCACAATTGAATGGTCATTCTTTCTGGTTGATTAATTTCACATAATTTTGTCAGAATATTTTGATTTGCTGCTGCATTCTTAAAGAAATTTGACAAATTTTATCGATTACTGAACCACAGACTTCGTTTTCATCAACAAATTACTATTCCTGTCTATTAAGTTATAGCAATCAACACAACTAATCGGTATTTCATTATCTCTAGAAAACTGTGGCTGTCATTTCCATGGAAAAATGCTTGTTACTTTTGGTCTTGTGATTGAGTCCGAAGAATGTCGGTATGAAGGGCATCCGGTATAAAATTCTTACAATGGCAGCACCATCCACGACTGCGGTTGGGGAACCACCACCGGTACTTCTATTCTTTCCCCTCCCCCACATTTTTCAAGTTTTCCAAAATCATCAAATTTCGCCAAAGTCAGTCACATAGGGTTTAGAAGACTTGATCTGTCACTGAGTGACACTACAACACGACTGAGAAGTCTTACTTGAACCCTGGGATGAAGGATTGGTCCTTGGATAGTCATTTAGAATACAAGGTACAGCTGTGATCATGAACTTCGCGTCATTGTTGTCTACAGACAAATGACGAGCAGTTGTCGAATTCTGAGGCTGTGAATGTTCTACAAGTCAGACAAGAGGAGTTTTACACATTCAACGCTATGCAACGTTAGTGAGACTTCCCGTAGGAGCAAGAGAAGATAGTTGACGATGCAACACTTCCGGGTGTCAACAACAGAAATGTGGGGGGGGGGAAGAATAGAAGTACCCCACGACCTCTCAGACAACATAAACTCAAGTTTCAACACATTGAAGTAAAACTGACCACCATCCGCACAGTCATTCAACGCAATAAAAAAATAGCTACTCAAACAAACACACACTCACCACGTAGGCATATAACTAGCGCACAACAATACAACAAAATCATTAACGCAATCCCCCACAGTTCACAAATCAGAATTAACACTCGACAGAACACTGGCACAACTCCGCACCAACAAATCGCCCTTCTTAAAGAATAATTGCATACTGTAAAAGGTTGCCCACCTCTAACTTACTAGCAACACAGGAATAAGGAACGGTTAAATTTTGACATCCGAGCAGATAAATTCAAAGTCTAAGTCAGATAATATGAAATCAAAACGATCCAGAGCTAAAACTACGGCCCTAGATTGACATACCTCAACGGACGGCCTCGTGAACGGCATACCTCGATCGACAGCAGATCCCCAATTACACCTCAATCTAATCGCGACCTAGGAAGTATAATGCTGGCTTTGAATTACTGATATCCTGGGATAAGTAGTCTGGCTTCGCAGTTAATGCTATGTTGTCTTGGGGATGAAGTCATCTGATTGGATTATGCGGATTTTTTTCAACTGAGGACTTATGTCGCACAGGTCGGTAGCTCAGTCGGTAGAGCGTTGGCCTAGAATACCAGAAGTCGGTGGTTCAAATCCACCAAGACGCGCAGTTATTTTCCGTCAGCTAAATTGTAAACATTTCTTCTACATACGAAACACAGAATTCAACTGATGAACAAACAATACAATTTCTTTGGACTTGTCTCACATGAGATCTTCAGTCAGCACATGTTCACGTATCACACCAGATATTCACGTATTTGAATCACCGCATCAACAAGAATATAACAGCCATTCCAATAATTAGATGAAGTGACGAATCATGTGGCAGTGGATGGAGAAATTCAACAACTTCATTACATCTCCGTTGGAAGATCTTTTCGATCGGATCTCCGCCCCTCGAAGACGCTCACGTCGGGTCATTGAGTGTTCGTCGGCTCTCAGACATCCAACTTGACGTGGATTACGCCACGCGCGCGCTGACGCAATGACTCTTCGTGGCCGCAAATCAGCAAACATAATCAATTATTCCTCCACGTCGTGGCGGAAATGTCTGAGGGGTAAGTGGCCTCTCATGGCCTCCCAGAAACTCACGAGTGGTCCGACAGCCACTAATTGGAGTGCAGAAGAATCGGCCCTTATCTCTCCGCCACAGCTTCCACTCTACACGCGCCAGCGACTTCGAATTTTATTGTTGGCGCTGTTTCCCACATTCCTGTCTTAACATCCGGAGTCTGATCCTCTTACTCAAATCTTCGTCATTTCTCAACTAATGATGTATGTCTATTCACACTTCTCAATATTCGACAGAAACTCTGCAGCACATCGAATGTGTTCAGCTAAACATTTTCCTGGACAATAATATGCTTCCTTTGCGGACTATCAAAGTTAATTGAATTTCGACTAACTGATGTCAATTCATTGACTGCTTGTTTCCAATTTCAATTCATTGACTGCTTGCTTCAAATTTCAATTCATTGACTGCTTGCTTCAAATTTCAATTCATTGACTGCTTGTTTCTAATTTCAATTAATTGATTGCTTAGTTCATGATTTCAATTCATTGATTGCTTAGTTTCTAGTTTCAATTCATTGACTGCTTGTTTCCAATTTCAATTCATTGACTGCTTGCTTCAAATTTCAATTCATTGACTGCTTGCTTCAAATTTCAATTCATTGATTGCTTGTTTCTAGTTTCAATTCATTGATTCCTTGCTTCCAATTTCAATTCATTGACTGCTTGTTTCTAATTTCAATTAATTGATTGCTTAGTTCATGATTTCAATTCATTTATTGCTTAGTTTCTAGTTTCAATTCATTGATTCCTTGCTTCCAATTTCAATTCATTGACTGCTTGTTTCTAATTTCAATTAATTGATTGCTTAGTTCATGATTTCAATTCATTTATTGCTTAGTTTCTAGTTTCAATTCATTGATTCCTTGCTTCCAATTTCAATTCATTGACTGCTTGTTTCCAATTTCAATTCATTGACTGCTTGTTTCCAATTTCAATTCATTGACTGCTTGTTTCAAATTTCAATTCATTGATTGCTTAGTTTCTAATTTCAATTAATTGATTGCCTATTTTGTGATTTCAATTAATTGATTGCTTAGTTTATGATTTCAATTCATTGATTGCTTGTTTCTAATTTCAATTAATTGATTGCTTAGTTTCTAATTTCAATTAATTGATTGCTTAGTTTATGATTTCAATTCATTGATTGCTTAGTTTCTAATTTCAATTCATTGATTGCTTAGTTTATGATTTCAATTCATTGATTGCTTAGTTTCTAATTTCAATTCATTGATTGCTTAGTTTATGATTTCAATTCATTGATTGCTTAGTTTCTAATTTCAATTCATTGATTGCTTAGTTTATGATTTCAATTCATTGATTGCTTAGTTTCTAATTTCAATTCATTGATTGCTTAGTTTATGATTTCAATTCATTGATTGCTTAGTTTATGATTTCAATTCTTTGATTGCTTAGTTTATGATTTCAATTAATTAATTGCTTGTTTCTAATTTCAATTAATTGATTGATGCAAGTTCCTATTACAATAAATTGTTTGTTCATTAAGATATTTCTGTTTAGTGCATTAGTCCGCAATTATGCTAAAATTTGGTCTACATTAATCAGATATTCAGTGCACAATTTTGTGCCCCTTTAACATCGACTGAAGGACTTCACCGACACATGGTACTTGATCTTGAAGAACTGGACAAGTTTTGTTCCACTACTCGCACAGAAGCCTCTCTTTGACAACAGGATGCGACACGCGCACACGCGTTTCCAATATCTAGGAGTTCATTTAGTATCTCTTATTAGCTCTTAAACAAATATCAAAGCTATCTGCGAAGTGTCCAATCTCTACTTATAGGACTCTTCAACCGATAATTTGATTGATGTCAATTAATTGATTGAAATTAAATTGCGATCAATTTTTGACAATCCCTGATACTCCCGTCCCGATGCTCTCACTTACCACGATTTATTGTCCATTTTCCCCCGTGTTTCGAGTGTTGGACAAAATGAAGTATTGACGTCACTACTCCCCTATACTGGAGGCATGGACGGTGCTGACACAGTCAGACTTCTCTGGAGCGTTGTGGTACCTTTATTCAGGATGCCCTTCCTGCCAACTTCCAATCACATTTTCGGGGGTCGATCTCAGGACCAAAAGATCGCTAGACCAAGCACTTGACCACTGTGCCATGGAGACCACTATTAACAAATATCCCTATAACTCGATCGATCATTATTATACAAATATCTCTATGAACTAGTATCTCTATAACTCGTTCTTCTACCAAATGAAGTCTCCCTTATCCAAACTGGTCATCAAAAATTCCTACCCGCGGCTTTGTCTGGATATTCAAAAATTGTGCTCAAATGAAATCTGCTACAAAAATCATCATATTCAAAATCATACAATGAGCACTAAATGTTTTCAACAATTTCAATGCAAGACCATTGAAACGATAAATGAATCCACACTGCATGCAGAACTGCATTTTCGTCGTCCCTTTGATTTCGATCATTACAAACTAATCAAAGGGGAGAATCAGGGAAGAATTTTCCACGACCAACATTTGTTTAGAAAGTATGGATTATCATCTAAGGTATCCATATAATGCTCTTATCCTGATATGGTCAACCCCTCTACTTTAATTCTCCTTGCCCTGCCATAAAAGCAATGACACAGAATGCAGGATGAAAACGTGTCCCATCAAAAATGAAAAAATCTGAAGCCGAACCAAGGTGGTCAACAGAATAACATGTAACATTTGCAAAAATGTTTTAAATTCGTAGCACTATTAGACCACTGCATCAACGTTTTAAAGAACATTTAACAAACAAAAACTCATCGGCAAACATGCAGAGAGAAGCATACAATGCCAACGCTGATAAATACAACATCGATATCATTGACTTTGACAGCGATGAGACGAATTTACGGTTATGAGAAGCTATCCTAATAAGGAAATACAATCCTCAACTTAACTCTGGAGCAGAAATTGAAGAATTGAACACTTTTGTATCGTTGATTTTTGCGAATTCCTCTTATAAGGTATATTGCTGAACATGTTTTTAACTCTATGTTTTCTACAGACTCTCCCACTTCTATGCAAAAATTGCTCCATTCCACTTGACTAACTACATAAGTAATTAGTGTGTTTTCCGATAAAAAATGAAATTAATTTTCTGTATAATTTACATAAAATGATTCACAACCTGATGATGGCCTTGGATATAAGGTCGCAACACATACATGTAGTTAATAATAGCTTGTAGAAAACGACCTCTTATGGTGTGTTGTTTATCTGCGCATTGCTTCAACTTATTACATGCACAGACACAAGGAATGATCTTCGGCCACTCATGTTATTGCGAGTGGGGGAGAGCCACAGATTTAGAGAGGGAAAGACACAGGGGGGAAGACAGACCTCTCTAAGTCTGTGGCGAGAAATCGGGAGAGAGAATTGTGAATGACGTCACACGTCAACGTGAAAAGCAAAGCACTACAAGTCTATATTTTTACTCACGATCACCATACTTGGCTTCTCCAAGACATTAATTCAAAATTATGTCGAGCCAAGGCACATTCACTCAATTCCCATTATCCTACAGTCTCCCCTTTCAAGACGTGCATGACAGCACCATCAAGGATTGTAAATAATTGATTGGTAAATGAAAAAATCAATTATTTTTCTATCAATCAATTAATTATAAAAATTGTTAAATATGTATCAATCAATGTAATTTGCAATTAAGAACGACAAGCGATTAGGTCATGACTCGAATAATGTCCCCAAATTCCGAGAATTACAATTTGCAACTCGGTTGTGGAAAAACTAAGCTAAAAGTAATTCCATTACATGCCGTGTATCGTCAGATCGTTTCGCCTGCGATTAAATATAAAATGTCAAATGGAAGAAATGTCCTCAAAGGTGTGTGTAAGACCTAAATGGCGATATTGAGATGTAACAAAACAAAGTGGTATAAATATGTAGCATGCAACCCAACATACATCCTTAGGATACAACAATATAAGGAGACATTTTAAACACAAATGAATACTGCTAAGTTGCTGATATAGCATACAGTTATCAGCAAAATTTAACATATGCGTAACAGTGAAACCAATAAAAAAGCGAATAAGAAAGACAAATCAAAACCAATAATATACACTTAAACCAAACACTTAAATGATATGGAAAACGGTATAAGTCAATCAATATCATAGACCAAATAAAATTGCAAAAAAGTATATACACACAACCCTTATGCACCATGTCAGTGAGACACACCTCCCTGACAGATAACCTCACCCACCTCCATGCAACACCTTAACATCCAAGTGACACCAACGCACCGCTGAGACCAATTACCTCACAAATCCCTCCCTTAACTTGCTGATTCTCCGCGACTACCTCGCCTGCTGCCAGTTAATCCGCACGACTATGACAACTTAAATAACAAGTTTTAATAAAGCATGCCTGTAGAGATAAGAATGTTGAGCCTCGGTTCCAGCACAAGTCCTTGTACTCAACTTCTCCATGGATCACTCGTTTCTTATATCTACGCTGCAGTTGTGTTCTCCTCGTTGGAAATACAAAAGCCAAACATGCTGACCGAGGCAGCGGATAACGTATTCGTGTGACCTCCACGCACAAAAAAAAAAAAAAAACAAACATACACTTTGTAAATGAAAAGCAAACAGATGTGAAACCGAGCGCGGACGGTGGTCAACAGCGAGCGAATGAGCGCGAAATCGTTTGGAAGTTGGCGCATCAAGTCAATAACTACGTAAAAACATGTAGAAAACGTTATTGAGAAGTCGAATTATTTGAACGATAGAAAGCGCTGACTCTTATTGTTCACAGTCATCCTCCGAAGCATAGAGGAAAGTACTTGTGATTAAATAAAAGAAAGAAAAATTGAACTGCAATACGGTCACGGCAACAGCAACTCTCATAACGTAATAGTCAGATCAGTAAGAAACGCACGTAAGAAGTACGGTAAAGTGTACGACATCAAAAAAAAGTAACTCAAAACAATATAATTTTATATATTAAAAGAATCATTTTATATTATATTCGAGATTGTGTTTCAATTCGTGTCCAAAAAAGGAATTTGAGCAGTTTGGAAAAAGCTAAATTTTTTCCAATTTAAATACTACCGACATTACGCACCGTTATAAGTAGAATGAAAATAATTTGAGATAACAAAAAGAATTAACATTCGCTAAAAAAGCACCTAACTAATCGGTAAATATGCTGATAACAGGAAATCTTAAAAACGCATAATAAAGTGGATAGTCCTCATGAAAAAGACTGACATCATATTGTGCTGTCGGTGGCAGAATTTCATATATTTAATTCAATATACATCGGCATGAATTATGATTCACAAAATACAGTATTACGCGTCTAGAATCTGAATGGGTTAATGATGACCCCATTACATCTATCAAAGTTTAATATGAAGTCACATGTCATCTGATATTAGTACTCAACAGTTGGCACGTAGACTTATGAAATTATCACGTTTAAGAAGATACTATCCCCCTCCCCTTTTTTTGAGGAATCAGCATAGAGAGCAGAGGCTCCAACCTTGTCAAGCCTGCGTTACTCCCAAAAGAGTAAAATCATAGGAAATATACATTATTCCGCTAACCCTACACCTATTCATACAAATAATAGCAAAGAAATCAATCTTGCAAAAATTTAATTACTAGTAGCACTATACGAAATTCGCAATTTAAATACACAAAAAATTAACTAGTGCGTAACTGATTAGTCGCTTGTGTAACAACCAACATCGCATCGAAAGTCAAGCTCCCACATCAAACGTGAGCTCTTTGTTTTTGCTTATAAAATCATTACTAAGGTTGATAATCCGGATTCACATAAGAATGTGGTTGGGTGGTCGATTTGGGGATGCTAATTAACAACGGTTGCTATCAAGTGAGCCGAGATGATGACAATCCAATGCGGAATATAGGCGCACAAAGTAACAGTTTAACTGACCCATGAACCGGAAAGTAATCAAATTAAAATTGAAATAAAATAAATGTCTCCCATCTTATGCGTACCCACAAATATCGTTCGCTTAACCCCCCAAGGTTATGCATACCCAAGGTTGGGAACCCAAGCATAGAGCAATAGTCCCCATCGAGTATTCAAATTACCAAAACATTGCCTCTCCAAGTGCTATCATGACACGGACAACAGTAAAAATAGTAACAATTACCTACAGTCATAAGCCATCCAATATCAGTCAATAACCGAATGGTAATTAATCTTCAAAACTGCATAAAAGTGCATATCTCATATTTGTAAACAAAACCGACAGTATCCCATAGAGTATTCATCTAACACAAAATCGGCAAGTAGAAAACACAAAGGTGTTTAATAAAAATGCTGAGTGAACCACATCTACCTAATATACTTAGCTCTATGTTTAATCGAATCTAACGTCAAGTAGCTACCAATGTTTCTATCCCTTCACAAATTTTTTGAATCTTTCGAAAATCGTGTTAAGTTCTAAAAAAACAACGAAATCTATTCACAAGGGGTTACCGTGAGAGGCGTCACGCAAAATAGCTTCAAACTAATCCTTTATGAGAGTGCGTCGCCGCTCCAGAATCTCACATAGATATGAATCAACCATTTTTCGATGAATACGCCTTTTCTAAACTGTATGGAGACGTCAACTAGCATCTGGGGGACTAATGCCTTATGCCAGGGTTCAATGCATGATACGATTAGCATGCATCAAACTATCGTATTGCAGTTTCGAGCAGATTCAATCAGTGAAACTTGATGTGCTTATCTAGCCTTGGCCTATGCTCATTAAAGGGACAAATGGGGTCAAGGATGGACGGGAAAACCTCAATTATTACATTGCAGTGCCATATGGCGAGCAAATTAGAAATTAGTCCCATCTGATGTCGTGTAACCAGGCCTCATATTCCAATGGGCGCCTGTGACGGAACGTGAGCAGAGAGAAGAAAGTATTTCTGACATTCATCTCTGAGACCTTGAGAAACTAGAGATCTCAGGGATCCTGAGGTAAGGAATCACGTGGAGTTTTCACGTGACAAGCGGCTGTGGCCCTCTCCAACAGTCAGCAATATAACAAAGATGAAAAGGACAACTGATGTGACTTAACAAGCAATTGGCGGATCAGCATCGTCGGCTGACTAGAAAGCAAGGAACTTCCTCCTCAATCCTCTCTCAGCATCGCATTTAGTAGAATGCAAAAAGAAACCGGCGCACAGCCCTGCAATCTAGAGTAGAGTGCAGTTTCAGAACAATTTCTAGCAAAAAAGCTCAGCAATTCTGATGCGGTCGAGGAGACTTGTGTTTGAAGCACTCTTCTGCAAAGGTTTTGCTCTCAGTCATCAGCCCAAGGCTTGCCCACTGACTTGCGGAACACAATGAAGTGACAATAATCGGGATATAAAAACAAGACAAGGTTGAGAAACACGACCCTGTCTGATGCGACATCAATATAACTCTTTGAAGCGATGGATTGTGCCTCCTCTCGAGAAGGCACAATCTTCAAATCATCGTCAGTCACTTCCTCTGTAAGTCAGAACTCGTTTCATTACTCGCCTAATTTCTCCGACACTTGCCAATTTGCTGACTTGTGTCGACGGAAATTGAAGCAGGTAGCAAACGATATCGGATTGTAGCAGATTACCAGCTGAACACTGACTTTTGAATCATCCTGTATACATATGAAGAGCTGTGTAATGCCTACACAAGTTTATTATCGGATTTGAGGGGATTAATTGTTTCCATGTTGATTACCATCTCTTTGATACTCAGCGCGTTATTGTTACATCATGTTCAGTGACAGACATCGTTCAGGAGCATATAAATTAATTCTTGAATGCTTCAAGACAATATACACACACTACTCATATCATTGACCAGTAGAATGGCATTTTTCAGCTACATTTTGATGGAGAAATATATTCTGACTTACTTCATCACAGTCCAGTGAAACATCTGTAAATCATTCGCCTCAATCGATCATCGTGATGAGCATGGGCGGAGCTGGTCCAAAACAATGCTTCGCGCTAGCATCGCGGTACTGATTCTCGTGATGTACACTGGCAGATGAAGTTCGACATTTCGCGAGACACAACTCAAATTGATCTTTTAGAGATACTAGCAGCAATTTGTGACCTCCACCCACTGCCACTGAGTCCAAAGCAGAACGCAATGTGCGGCCGAGTAAATCTCTCTGCAATCAAAATGGAAGAAGGAGAAGATTACTTTGCAAAAACTGACAACTTTGAGCATGTTCACTTCTTAATATATATTCATAACTTTACGTATTGAGAGGAGTGGAGTTTTAGACGATGTTTCTCGCATATTATAAATGTAAACAGAATTATTATTTGCCAGAGGTGGCAGTCCGGCAACCAGAACGCTTCTGCAGGGAGCGAGGTTGAAAATGGGACTTTCAGCACATCCTATGTCTACTACGAATCTGCGCGTCTGCCGAGTTGTAGTTGGTTCTCTTCATGTCAGACAGGATCAAAGAAAACACATGTGCATCCAATGTGCCAACACACGACAAGTTTTCAATAAACATGAGATTTTCTGTGCATTCTATAATTAAGTAAGAATAACCGTGTTCAGAGTCACAAATTTTGGCACGGTGTGTCTTCTAGCTATGAACACATTGTGGTCATGAACCTTTATCTATAAAGCACTTTCAAGGTACTTATTTTTGGCATGAAATGTCTTTTGGTAATTTCCTATCATGTGTATGTGATGCTGTCACACTAACATCAGCCTCTGATCAGTGAGATATACGAGAATGTGGTTCATGTGGCTTAAGCTGACCGGAATTTTGTGTCTGCTGACATTAGGAGGTTTGCCAAAACTGAATATGTCTATCTTCCTAGACGTAGGGTGTACATCATTCTGTGAAAGCCTCACTTTCGACTTTGTCCCCTGCAGAAACTCGTCCTGACTGCCGAACTTTAGTGTTTCTCTTCAAGTAGAAATAAATAGATATATATAGTGTGTAGACTAAATGAGCATTCGAAGTTTTATAAGGTACTTATTTACAGAGAAGAAATAATACAAAATATGAATAAATGAGACCTAGAATTGTATGAAATACAAGGAAAACTATAGTAGAAAGAAAAGTGGAAACAACAACATACAAAGTAAAGGAGTACCAGTAGTACCATTCAAAACAATTACGACCATTAACTCCAGATGACTAGACATCAAGGAAACGTACTGTCAGTTAAATATAAAAAAATGGTGACACGCAATAAATCAAATAATAAACAATTATAGAAATTTGTCGATTCACTCGCCCGTGGAACAGCGCACGATATACCGCCCGTGTAGATACAGTGTCCCGCGATGTCCCTACGTGATAACTGTACGCGACGCCATACGTGAGCACTGCATGCGAGGCACGTAAGAACTGCACACGAGGCCCCATATGAGTACTGTGCGCGAGGCCGCACGTAAGCACTGCATGCGAGGCCGCACGTAAGCACTGTACGCGAGCCGCATGTAGGGTCTTCCTCAAATATTATTGTTTACAAACAAAGATATTGCTGAATCCTTGAGAATTCTCAATAGATATTTGACACGACTCTCATAGATCACCTCCCTTAGAGATTTTCCTATTCTTAGCTAGTGAGCGAAGTTATCACGTTGTAAAATGGTGTCAAAAATTTCGTAAATGCATAGATTTGCATTGACTCATCTTCTAGTCAAACATCAGCCACCACAGAAGATTGGAATAGCCATAACAAAATCGAACTCAAAATCAAGCTAAAAGCATAATTGGGAATCGTGAAGAAACTTAAAACAGCTCTCCTTAAACATTATATTAATATGAAAGATATTGTGAAATTGGGGGGGGGGTAGGGGTGGGGGAGCGGGGGGAATAAGCTAGCAATATAGACATGAGGCAAACTTGACAGACAACAAGAAAGAACCACAATTTATTCAAATAAGGTCCTAATGTTACGATTTCAAAGGTAACCATCCCCAAAATTCATTGTTCCTCAATAAAGTGCGGCTCTTTTTGTACAACAAAATTTCATGCACTATAATCTGCCACGGTGAGTACATAGTTTCGGAAACACTTAGCTATCAGCTAATCGTTTGTTCATAGCTTTGAGAAAATGCATGTGTCTATAACCCACGAAGTCAATAAGACATCAGAGTGTGGAAAGCCTTATGACTATTCAAATTCCGATTCCTTTAAGCTCTAATGGATTAATTGGTAGCGTTTAAATACGTGCGGCTAAGGTCTTGTGTCCCCTAGGCTGCCAGTTCCGTCGTCGGTATAGCAAGAATGCCTAGTCATCATTGTGGAGATGGAAAGTCGTCTTCTTGCACGCGCACTTTCCAACCGTGACCACTTGGTCGTAGCGGCCATCAAGATTTACAGCGACGCACAGGCGAACAGTAAAATACATAAAATAGATAATAAACTGCTACAACCTCTTCCACAAACATAGGATTTACCCAAACAGAATGCGTCTGAAGCTTGCCCCTGTGGCAGCCTCATTCATGGTGCCGAACAAATTTTGGTTCGCCACGACCTGGCTAGCATAGTACGCGCACGCCCTGAAATTAGTGAACAAAGAAAGAAAAAAAGCTGAGAATCAAAGCCTTTACTATTTTTCACCATTTAATGAAATTGGTCAATACCGGACTCATATCCAGATACACACTAAGCACGGCATTAAAGAAGCATGTCCTTGTGCCTACAAAGATTTGATCAGACTCTCTTTTCAGACCCGTTCATTGATCGAAAATATGTCCATCCATCAAGTTGTACGTGTAAATGCACTGTAAGAAGTCAAATCTATACTGTAAA
>CAJQUW010015579.1:0-31513 GCA_907163375.1 Prostheceraeus crozeri | reverse complement strand
ACAACAGCGGATTTTGAAGAATATCGTTGTCGAAAGAATCATTTCTCAATTAACGTGATGGCTGTTTGTACAACGGACTTGGAATTTTCCAATATCGTAGGAAGGTGGAACGGAGCCACTCACAATTGTACAATATGGAATAATTACCGATTTTATACTATTTCCCGTCTTATATATTATCTACCGGGTATTTATAACTTCTTTAAATAGCCTCTATGATATTTGAGTAAAAAGAAGAACTCTATTCGAACGATTTATTGTAAGGACATCACAAATCTCCACAATTCCTTTTTAGTCGATGCAAAGACGAATGCAAAGGACCGCAAGATTCCTCATTGGTCATCTCGCGCTCCACAGTTCTCTACTCAAATTTCTTTCTTCTTCCCTTCTAATTCTAATAAATTTGAGGATTGAGGATTGCTGATCGCAGTCCATGCCTCAGGTTTTCTTTCTGCGACATCATTCGTTGTTTGTCTTGTCAACTACTGGATACCACATCAGCAGCTCCAGCAACAAAATTTTTTCTTCCAGCATGGATAAAATTCGCTGTGCGTGAGTTGCTACTTGTTTTGTTTTGACAACACTTGACCGACCAGACATGTACAATTTCATTCACATGTTCACAGAATGCTTCATGGATATGATTGGACGATTGCCTTAAGAACGGATCTATCCTGTCACGAGTGGTCACACATCAGAGCGCGAGCTTTGCAGATCATCAAAGATTTAGATAATCTTTAGCTGAAATTTAACTTAGCAAGAGAATTTAAAACACATGTCTAGCAAGAACCGAGGTGAAGAACATCTGCAGCTTAATTAATCGTCAACTCAGCAAGACCCAAAGAGATTCATACCCTGGTACCGAGTAGAATGCATAATGTTTCAAGAGCTCGGCATGAAGTACACGACGAGAAGCTAGCCACAAAAGTGAAGAAACCTGAAGTTCTATAGCTATGTGAGGAGTCACCAGGGAGGACCATGTGGCTGCATGAAGCAAGGTTCGGTCCCTAATTTCCGACCTGCACCACATGGCGGGGCCAGGACGACCAAATCGAATGAACACATAGTAAGACCGCTCCCAAACCTGAGAATTTTTTGCTATCATTTTTGCGCGTTTGTGTGATAGACTTAAAAATAATTGGTCTGTTCTTTGTTTTATAAATTGCAAAATTTTACTCTTTTGACGCACATTTTTTAAATTATGATAAAACTCTAATTAAATTTAAACTTAAGTTTAATCAGAATTTTAAAAAAGTGTGTAAAAAGATATCATTTTACATTTTGTAAAACAAAATAGCAGTCCAATGAAACCTGAGAGAGTATAACTAAAAAATTGCAAATTAAATTTGGATACACATGACAGCATGAGGGTAACAGCAGTTAACCACACATTTCCTATGATGGAAGATATTTTGAAAAACAACCAAACATGTAGACGAGAAACTTTGTTTTAGAGAAGAATTTGATGCAGGAATTCACAGGTGGATTAACTTTATAACCCCCTTTCTTGAAAACGCAATGAATATGAAGGCGGAAGTATCTGAAGAAATTCTATCAAACCTGATAAGCTAGGCAGCAGAGATATTCCAGCCAGTACTAATTAGCATATTACTTTCAGGAAAAGAATCACTGGAAAATTGAACTCATCAACTTTATAGCAAACCTCCGTGGTGTAAAGGCCATTCATTACCCGGGATCTTAGCGTCCAAACAGTTCACGCGTCTGTAATTGCTTCCACTTCAACAATCCGGCCTTCAACAATTTGCCATATACGGATGCATTTGATTTCCTTTGGAAGCTGATGAAATTGACTTTACTACTGCTGTCCAAATCTTGAACATTAGAACAGTCTCAAACATGACACATTCGACTGTCTCCCATCTGTGAACTAAATACAATGTGCATAAGTTAAAAAAATGTGCACAAATAGTGTGTTTTGCAACATGCAATGTATATTTTGTAACAGTGAAGTCCATCACATCACATCACAATAGCTGACTGCGTCAAACTTCATTTCGATGGAAATGAAATATTTTATTAAACAACATATGTTTCGATGGAAATGAAATATTTTATTTAACAACATATGTTGTCTAAGGCCTACTCCATGATATTATCATACCGTGACATATTTGATCAGGTAAATTCAGTAAAAATCTCAAACAGCAATCAAGTAGCATAGAATTAAAGAAGGATTGAAGCATTATGCTTACATTTACTTTGCCAAATGCAAAATTTTACTTTGATGCTTAGGCTGCGCCTGCATGGGCCTATCACTTTTATACAGCCCTCATCGGTAATTTAATTTTGCACATGAGTATAGTAGGTAATCTAAAAGCATTTATCACTGAGATTGCAGGCAACGATCGAGGCCGAATATGCTGCACAGAGCAATCATTCAGACATGCAGAATCATGATTTTCGGCAGACTATCCTCAGCTTTTATTTACTTAGTTTTACATCTGACACTCCTATTCAAATGACAAATGAGTCAATCTGTGGTGCCTATTGCCTACCAGTATATCTACATGTGCGTACAACACGCACAGTAGCACTACAGAATATCTGGCAATCTCAACACCGTTCGAGCTCCAGTGATCGAACAAGGTGTGTAAACTGTGTATTGTGAACCTTATGCAGGTCCGATTGATTATCAAGTACAGAAATATTGGAGATCGCAACTTAGAAAATCCCGTGACGGATCTTTCAATGCTGATTTAGCCGGAACTTGAACATTTCCATAAGCCCTGAGCCGGAGCTTAAAGAATACGCCCGGACCTCCGGATATCCCTACAACGCAGTGACTCAAATGACAATTTAGTGTTCACTTGTAAAGTAACAAGTAAAATTTAAAGAAAACTACGCTTCTTCATTGGTCACTCTCAGAGAAGATTCTTCGCAAAGATCTGATTTAATGAACTCACAATTACCGCCATCTATCATTTCTTAGAAGACATTCCGTTAAAATGTAAATTATTAAGCTGACAGTTTGTTACCCTATTCATCTTGTATGCTAGCATATGTGTACAATTGTACATGTACAATGTGTTACCAAAAGTCACAAATCTGGAAGCAACACCAAGAACTTTACAACAAAATTCCTTTCCATAATTTAAGACAGGATCCATTCACGTTGATAACGGGCGTTGAAAAAATGTCCCAACGACGAAAAAGATGTCAAAGTTCTTATCTAAAGAAGGAGACATAACAATTATGAATCGAAGGAAAAATAGCAGATGATGTGGAAATTCAGCGTTGGAAATCTTAACTTGTAAAAATACTGCAATCCTGTCCACGAAAACTTTGAAATGTACACGGCAGAATTGATTGCTGGTTCAATTAGATGAAGGTCCTAAACAGACGTCCACTTAGTAAGTAGTTTCTACGAGGCATGATCAATTATGCCCTCCTAACAGCAACCCTATACTTGTTGATGTCACACTTTACAGTCGATCTAGGTCAATGTTGTTCGACTTAAATCTCAACAAATTAGATTAGCATGCAATAGTGGCAGATTGGCTTATATTGTAATTTATTTATCAAACGACAATAACCGTGAATCTTTATAAAGTACACTGACAAGGAACCGGTACCTAACCACTGTCAGTCAATCACAGAAACCTGCCATTCATTAGGTACTGTTGTCATGGCAGCGCGTGTCCACTGCGCATAATGTGCATGTCCGGCCTAGCCTTTCATATATGGACATTGTAGGATTTTTGTGATTAAATGTCGGTGGCAACTTCTTCGCGACGCTCTATGTCCATGCCCCGACATCAGAGACCGTTGTCAATGTTGACGTCTCCAGACATTTCTTTTGTTCCTCGGACCTGGTGGGGGGGGGGAAACATGGAAGTAAAGAGGGAACTGGAGTCTGTCTGACCATTTTCCCATCCTGATGACGTTTGGTCAGACGGAGGGAGAAAGGGAGGTCGATGGGACCCAGGGAAGGGCATCGGATTGGGAGGTATTTTGGGATGAGGTGAGGAAGGTGTAGTGGAGTTGAGAGGGAATGGTGGAGTGAGAGTCAGGATCCTCGAGGAAGGTTGCGTACCCTCATTTTGAGGGCGGCGCACAAGTGGGTGCGGATCAGGCCGCGATGCATATCGGAGTGTCTGATGAGCGCGGAGGCGAAGGATGCTGTGAAAGAGAGGGGCGATCTTAAGGGTGGCAAGTGGTGGATGTGGGAATGCTGTTGGAGGCGGAGGTGAGGGCTAGGTCTGCCATTCGTGACAGCAGGGAGCGGAGTGGATGGACATGTTGTACCGGAGTACGTCGGTTGGGGAGATGTGATAAGTGGTGGGGAGGGAAGGGTGGGAGATGTGAGGAAATGATTAAGGAAGAGGGGAAGGTCCTCCGGACGGCGAGGGAGCGAACAACATTCAAGATTCACTCAATTATGCCAAAATAAGTGAGATAATTCAACATACCTCCAGTAATTATCATTTTCTGCATTCCGTTTTCGAAAGCTCTCGAAATAATGTCTTCGAGGTCCGCCTCATGCTTTTTTTTTCCCACCATAGACTCCAATGAACATAGAATCTGTCAAGTTGATGCCAATATCAATAAGGCGTAGATTACTCGTCATTCTAATGGCTCGAAACTGAAAAATAATATCTTGGAAATATATGGACGAGCAAGATCTCAAAATAATTGTATTCTAGTGTCCAAAAACATATGCACGTGTAAAAGTAGATGTACTTAATGCATTTTTATGAATTTCATTGCAGTTATTGTACTATGATAAAGCACATAATCAAGTAATCATTACACTGTATTATCAACTTTAATGACAAGCTTGTGATTCAAATTCTGAATGGTCATGCCAGATTTATTCATGTAAGTCATGATATGATACAGATTTGGGTTTCCAGCCATAAGTAATCCACGTTCTATTCGAGGAATTATAAAAATACTGGAACAAAGAGACACTCTAGTCAACATAATAACTCGTCGAATCGACTTCCATTTTTTCATTAAAAAGTAATCTCAATACGGCTCTAATTGGATTGAGAACTTCAAAATAGTTGACATGTCCTTTTTATGATAACACAGGACTGTCTAGAAGCATCGCAAGTTTTGTGCAAACTGCAATTTTCTGTTTCTACAACATTTTGCTTTGGACAAGGTTTCCTGGCACCATCATACTTGAAGAGTTTTAGATTAATAACAGAATGTGACAACAAAAATTATAATTATTCCAAAAAGTACATCACAATAAATGCTCAAAATAATCTCAATTATTTTCGGTGACAAGGCGAAGTCGTAGGTCCGCGATTTCCCGATCGTAGTTTCTATATCGGATACTTTTCCGGGTAACTGAAGGTATGTAATGTCTAATGCTTGCTGCAACGTTTAATTTTTACAATACTGTTTTTTATCTGAGGAGGCAGGCACGACATGTCATAGGCCTGTGAAATGAATGATAGCGTCATATGGCTTAGTAGTAGTAGTAGTGAAGTGTATATATTTCATGAAAAATAAAAATCATTCAATACAAATGCTAATACAAATAACGGAGAGTGAAGTGTGACATTTACATACAAATAAAGTTGCAATTACTCAAGAGTTCAATCTCTGCGTTGGAAGGACATATTGTGGCCAAGACAAACTTTTATAAAAAATGCGTTGCTTCTTCTAGCGTCTATTGCAAAGCGTATTGAAAAATGTAGACGACGAGGAACAATTTCTCTCAAAGGATGAAGTGGGTTTTCACATTTCAGCAAAAAAAAGAAAAAATTAACTTGGTGAACAGGTCATCAATATCGCACAATATGTTACATTTGAATCCGCAGATAATATGGTGAGCACGCTTGGTAATGGGACGAATCTTAGATTGTACACTTTAAGTTCGATGACAAAAAATGGGAGCAGCATACGTTAACACAGATTAGATAATCGCGATACTTCAGCAAGCTGACTTTTAGAAAGATACGGCTTTAGACGACGAATGACATAAAGTCATTGTGAACATATTTTCGAAACTGATTTAAAATGCTCGTCCCAGCCTAAATTATCAGACCAGATGACACTAAGAATTTTTAGGACTTTCACTACCTTGATATCAGGTATAATTGGCGCGGTAGAATTGAGAGAGCATTTGAAAATTATTTGCTTGCTCTTCGATTTGTTGACGACCATGCACTTTTCGTCCACCCAAGACTGAATAGTTGACAAATTGGAGGGTGTGGGAGACTGTTCAACTCTTTCAATCAAATTTAAGTCATCTGCGTATTTCACCATCTTTGCATTTTCTGAAGAGACTTTTAGGGATCCAAAAAAGGCGCCGAACAGATATGGAGCCAGGACACTTCCCTGAGATAGCCCGGATGTTGCACGGTAAACGGGACCAAGTAAATCATTTGACTTTACCCGTTGTTGTCTGTCAGTGACATACGATAGCAACCAAATTAAGAACCCATGGTGTGTTTTATCGCAGGCCTTGGATAGATCGATGCTCGTTAGGCGAACGGCGACGGTGGAAGGTTGGTCCATAAATCCTTTTATAACATCCTGCGTATGTACAAGAGCTGTCGAGGTTGAGCCCAGGGGTCGGAAAGCGTGCTGTTCACTGCCGTATAGATTCAGTAAGCTATTTTTCATTGTGCTCAAAGCAATTTTTTCAAATATCTTGCTTAGGGCAGGAAGGAGAGATAATGGTCTGCAATCTGCAAGGCTTGGATTCGTTCTCTTTGGAATAGTGCAAATTAAAGCAGTTTTCCAACAGTCTGGAAAGACTCGACTGTGGACTAAACTCTCAAAAATGTGGCGGATAACACCGCAAATCAAGTAAGCGCTTTCTCTTAATAGACGAGAGGGAAGTGGATCAGTTCCATTTGATTTTCTGTCGTTGATGTAACAGAGGCGATGAAATACATTCTCTGACGTTATCGAACAATTCCATTTTTGATCATCGAGATTCAAAGGAGTTTCGTCTGGGAGACAGTTGAAATTTTCTTTAAAGGAATCTGAGAGAATCTGAAGACTTTCATACACTCCTGAAGAGAGGCTGTTCAAAGACGCGGGGGATCGTTTTCGGCCGCTGATATCGTTGACTAAACTCCAAATATTTCGATTTTTACTTAGGCTAGCTTTGGTCCACACATGCTTTCTTTTTTCGGTCACTTTTGCTTTCTTAACTTCTGTTCTCACTTTTGTCTTTAAGTGGTTGTAGGCGTTCCATTGTTTCTTTCTGTAGTTTTCCCAGCGATCGTTTATCCGTTTTTTCCCACCCAAAATTCGGTTTTGAGATGACGGTCCAAGGTAGAATGGACCACGATGAGTGAAATTGCACCGTTCCCAGTGTTGCCAACGGCTCAAATGCGAAAGAAATACGCAGGCCAATAATTTTTACGCAATTTACTTGACATCGAGAATCGATCGATATTCAAACAAATCATGACAATAAATATATCATACATGACTAATTAATGCACTTTATTTTAACTTGTCTGATATAAGTCGGACTTTTGTGATTTTGCAGTAACACCAAAAAAGATCGAGTGTTCCTGATCATAACTTGAATCCAATTATGAACATAAAAATTCATTCAATGAAAGCTGAGAGCAAATTGATCTAAGTGGCAGGCGTAAACTTAAGCTAAATGTATTCACATTACAGGTGTTGAATATATAGTGTGGAATTTAGAGCTGTCTCTATTGATAGGCTACATTACACGTATAAATCGAAAAATACAATAAAGCCAGGGGATTATCTTAGAGATTTCTTCGGACACTTTCTTTGGAATGATCTGCTAAATTGGCTCGACAGTTGCATTTGGATGACATTTATTCTTCTGCTACCGAATATGTCATCTGTGGCATGTCTACTTATATGCCTTCTTCCTCAACAGCTAATAAACCAGCATCTCCGAAATTATTTATTCAGACAGGAGTGTGCAGCAGCAATAATTGAGAAAAATAGACATTTTCAATTCTTCATATGTTTCCCACCGCCTATCGCTCCGCTCGCAATTTTGGTGGCACAGTAATTGAGAGTGCTAAAACCAAGTACAATGATCGTGTTTCCGCAAAGTTACTAGCGTGTCCAACTGGTAGCCGCGCGTTTTGGGCGTTGTCTAAGGCAATTCGTTCTCATTTCTGCTTAGTTTTCCACTGTGATTGATCTACTGTGTTGTTAATTAGGCATCACTTTAAAACTGCTGATGAATTTAAAGCATGGTTTGATTTTATGCAAGCAAACAATTGGGCGCATCTTGGTAAAATAGAACTCTAAGATCTATTTAGGCATCTAATGGAGACATCATAATCAATTTTGGAATCTTTAATCAGCATGTCAACATCCACATATCTTGCTTGATGTTTGCTTGCTATGAGGCATGCAAGACGCTTGTGGAAAATTGTTGTTTGTGGCCCAAATGCAATTGTTGTTGTATAAATAAGTGGAGTGAATGTACTTTCCTCAACATTCAAGATTCGATCTTCAGACTTTTCTTTTTTTCTGTTTCATGTTGTAGCATTATTAGTTCAAAGTTTTATTTTCGTATGCTGCTGAGTGAGGATTCGTAATTCGTACATCAAAAAGTGTTTGTCATATTCTCCCATACACCTCTCGCTGATCTATCTGATCTTGTCATATCATCATGATTTCCGGTTTGGAAATGTGTCATTTTCCACTGGTGTAAGGCATAGCTCAGCTTGCACATCTCTGCATCCTTCGCTTATTACCTCAATTTCAGCATTACGAACGATTTTGTGGCGTAAAGACACATAACCTCCCTTTTTGCAATTTAAAATATGGTTGAGGTCATTTCGTGCTCCACACACACATGTCAGCGGGATATTGGAAATTGGCCAATTATATCGCATTCTGATTGCATCAATGAACTCGACCTTGTTCAAAGAATATCCAAGATGCTTTATCGGTAAGACTGAAAGCCAGTAATTTTCACTTTTCCCTTTGTTTATGAAACATAGTGCCTTCTTAATATCGTCAGTCGAAATAGAGATTATTTGGTTTACTTCTTCCTTCAGAAACTTTTCCTTTTCACTTTTCATTTTCTTAATTGTTTCATCCATTTTTGCTCTTTCAAAATCGTGTAATGATTGGCTTTGCTCGCGTGTCATCTTTGTAAGAGATTCAGTAATGGCTAAAGATGCTTCAAACTCTCTCTTTGCAGAAATGACATGATGAAGAGAATTCGTCAGTCCCAAGCCCCCACTTCTAAAAGGAAGTGCGAGCATCCTCCTCCTCTCTGTATCAGTGACATGACGGCCTGTAATTGAAGGAATGAAGCGATCTCTTATAACTGCCTCCAATCCCTCGAAGTGTTCTCCGTATTCGGTATTGTCCTCTGTAGAAAAGACCAACGATGACACAAGCCATCAGTCAATCCACAGAGGGCAGATTGTGGGTCATCATCAGCAATTCCAGCAAGAATCTCAACATCTTCGATCCACTTGTCGATTTCAGCTCTAAGATATCTTACCTTGTATTCTTCATTCCCAGTGTTGTGTGACCGCGGTCATTAACGCGATCATTTTCAAAATTTATGACCGTGAACGCGACCATGAACGCAAATTTTCTGCGGTCATTTTAGCGGTCATGTGAAATAATGATCAACTCAGGTAAACAATATGTGAAAATGAATACATTTTGCTGCCGATGGTGGTTATGAATTACATGAAAAAGCATTACAAGGCTGTCCCAATAGACCTCTTAACTAAGAAATTCTTCAGAGTTTTTCATAAATCATGAAGATTTACGTAAATTTATGAAAATCTTGTCCCACAGCAGATTTTCGTTAATTTTTACGAAAATGACTCATTTGCCTTCACGCGGTGTGTACCACAGAATTAAATATTTTGTTTATCTGCTTCGGTTTGCTAGAAGTGTGATTAATACGAAACTGACGGAACATAGAGGAACCTATTAAGTGGGCAAGAAGGAATTCCTAATACCTTACAGAGATAGGAAAAAAAGTCGTGCGTCGCTTGCGGATTAATGTGAGTTCCAGCAAAGTGCTTCGATTGCCAAAATTCCTTCAGATTCGAAGAATTCAGATCATTGCCCACAAGTTTTCTCCATAATGTTGGCCCTTCCGATCATTATTAAAGAAAGTAGCAGGCGTACGAAAATTAGTTCACTTGATGATTTCACATCCTCTCCTCGGCATTGCTCACTGTAAAGTGCATACATTGAATCGAAGCCAAGACAGGGATGTGTGTTCTGGTGTGTGCGAAGTGATATCACAGCACGCACGCATCTCTCACTGGCTCTGGTGTCCCCTGCTGACAGCTTATTGTTTGCCATTTCCAATAGCAAGTGATACACGAATTATCCACTCAAGAAGGAGCTGTGATGTGCCATTTCGACATTAAAGTTGCATACAATTCTTCCTTTCTAGGAAACCGAAGACACGCGCAGATGAATCTAATTCTTAGGTGTGTACTGACCTTTCTGACGTCTCCACAGACGTCATTGCTAAAATAGTTGCATCGATTTATTTTTAGAGTTTATCGTAAACCATTTAAGAAATTCTTAGTTAACGGAAGGCTCTGTCCCAGTATCGATTTAAGAAAAACGTAAACACTAAGAAAATCGTAAATTTCTACACCAATTTAAGATATGGTTAGACCATGCGTAACTTAAAGGAAAACTGTCATTGGTTTCACCATCACAAATTAGCATCCGTGTATGCATAATGTTCGACAACTACGACTACATGATTGACGAAACTAATCCCTTGAACGTACAATTACGAAGGCAACCATACTTCAGAGACAGATATAACCCATTAGATTGGGTCGATGATCAAAAATGTGTGGAATTATATCGTTTTGATCGTGCTGCTGTTTTAGAAATAACTGATACAATTTCATCAACCATCCGTCGATCAACTAATGTCCGTACAATCCCACTGGTGTTACAAGTGACTTTGGCATTGAAATATTGGGCCGTATGCATAAAAATGAGATTTTCTCAAAAAGAAGTTCTCAGATATGAAGCTAAAATATTCTCATACTTAAGATTTTCTCATTTATGTATGCATAAAGTTCTGCTCGGAGTAGAAGAAATTCTCTTTCAATGCTAAGATATTTGTAGCGGTTGATTGACAGATTTTGTCACCACCTGCAATGAGATCGTGAGCAATATCACACTTAATGCAAAACAAACGAGAATTTCTTTTTCTCATGCTCCTAGTTTAATACAATCACAAGCGAATTTTTGTTCATGAGCCAATCATGTAGTCAAATACGAATTCCAACTATGCATCACTTATTTTTGTTGTCGTAGTCCTCATTTGTGATTGTTCGATCGCGCTGTTTCCATGTTGCTAAACGAATATCTTCTTTCGTCGGACGTTTACCATTTATACGATCGATGCACTTCAGTGAGATGTTTACTGCAAGCACAGCAGAATTATTGGAGAATGAAAATGAAATTCTCGTCGATATACTGAAGACCTATCCAGTTTTACTTGAGAAAAGCAACACACCACAACAAAAATCGAAGGAAGGTGAGGCGATTGCTTAAGTGTGTACATCTATGACGCAATTGTTGGGTCGACATTTTGATAAGGAAAAAATGATCAAGAAAATAGCAAATTTGAAGATGCGCGTCAAAAATAAAAGTGACAGAAACAAGACTGGTAACAAACCAATCAATTTATTAAAGTGGGAGAGAAATCTGCTTAATCTTCTTATGCATGACGAAAATCCTACCTTCGCGCGCTTAGAAGGAGCTGTCTCAGCTGGATTTGAATCGTCCATGGAGAATCTTCCTGAATACTCATGCTCAGCAAAGTCATCGGTACCGGGGAAAAGGAAGGAGAAAGATCTCGCCGGTGCGGTGAGACTCCAGAAACGAAAAATCTGAATAATCCGAGTTGCAGAGATTGATTTTACTTGAACAATTGTCCTACGTCCGCTTAAAGAAGAAATACTTAGGAGAGAAAAGACGTCTTGTTGATGTGAGTAATAGTTGCCATGATGAGCAAGTGACTGACTATACCTTAACACAGTTGTAATACTTTCTCTGTAGTGAAAATCGCTTATTTAAGTTTTAATTGAACTATTTGGAATCACTTGTGTTTTCTTACTCATTTGCAAAGTGGACTGAGTCAGTTAGTGGAAAAAGTAAACCAGGTTCTTTATATAAATAAAAATCATGATTTCAATCAATCCTGATGTAAACTGATATGTGCCATTGAAGCGAATTATGCCTTTCTGGTCAGCCATAAGGGACAGTCATTTAATAAAAAAATAAGATTCACTGAAAACATCTGCAATAGAAATTCTGAAGCCATGGAATTTAAGTTATTAACTGATAAATTATATATTGATCACTGTTTGAGGTCTGTGGAAAGCCATATGTCCACCACATACAAAATAGAGAGAACCTCCCGTTGCGATGCTGAAAACGTACATATTATTCCTCATGTCGGAAAGCATGTTTCACTAAAGAATGATGTTACATGTCATTTAACGATTACAGCCGAAAGTCGACACCTAAGCATAACACATGAGACATATGAGGACGGGCTGATAAGAGGTCAAAGAATTTTTATGCAAGCGTTCACACGATTCAAGAATTTGAATTGATATCTAGAAGTATACTAAATCATCGATCGTGGTTAACTTAAATTACTTATGTGTCTGCTAAATCGGTTCAAGTTTTGTCTGACATATCAGATAAAAACTTTTTCCTACATTCTTCGACATATGAAGTTATTGTAAATATACATAAGCGGCCCATCTGTGACACTCAATGATATTCAAGGACATTTTTAGGCCGCGGACACCATGTTTCATGTTCTATAAACAATAATTACGATATGTGCTTTACCATCAGTCGATCCCTCCGAATGTCCCGACGAATCTCGACTCACTAAGCTCGATGACAACCGACAGTCTCAGGGTCTATGGTCTCATGGAGATTTACCTTTAACATCTTAGTAGTAAGCAAGTGACAAACACTCGACCGGCGCCCCCCCCCTCTGGAACGGTAGAGTGTCGTGGTCGGCCGCCGTGGTGCTTCGGGTCTGAGTCCCCCCCCTCTGGAACGACAGAGGTTGTGGTCTGTCGTGGTGTGCCGGCCAGGTTGGTTCACGTTCACAACATGTTCGCTGACTCCCCCCCCCTCTGCAACGACAGAGTGTGAGACTCGGGTGAGTTGGTCCGACTGCCTGGTTGACGTGGGCGACCGTCCAGGTTGACGTGGGCGACCGTCTAGGTTGACGTGGGCGACCGTCCAGGTTGACGTGGGCGACCGTCTAGGTTGTCGTGGATGGTGAAATGGCTGCCAGATTCGGATTCAGCGTAAAATTCTGCATCGGTAGGGTGAGTTTCAAGGCAATCGGCGAGAAAAAATTTTTCTTCAAAATTTTAACAGAGTTAGAATTTGGGACGTTTTGGTCTGTAGCGCCCAAACGAAGCATCCGATGAGAAAACGGAGGCCAGATTCGGATTCAGCGTGAAATTCTGCATCGGTATGGTGAGTTTCAAGTCAATCGGAGAGAAAAATTTTCGCTGACGTCCCCCCCCCTCTGGACAGCTTGCTTCGATTTTGGCTTCCAGTGGACGGATTTTGTCGTGCAATAGCTCGTTTGAAAGCTAAGAGTGAGACAAATTCACTGAAAGAATCGGCTTGTTCCTATCTGTCTTCGTTTAGATGTGAGACGCCATTTAAGATTTTGGGACATTGGCGAAAAACGACAGAGTTAGAATTTGGGACGTTTTGGGCTCTAGCTTCAAAACGAAGCATCGGATGGGAAAACGGATTTCAGATTTGGAATCAGCGTGAAATTCTTTATCTGTATGGTGAGTTTCAAGTCAATCGGCGAGAAAAAATTTTCAACATTTTTCGAAAAAACGACAGAGTTAGAATTTGGGACGTTTTGGTGTGTGGCGCCCAAACGAACCATCGGATGAGAAAACGGAGGCCAGATTCGGATTCAGCGTGAAATTCTGCATCCGTATGGTGAATTTGAACGCCATCGGAGAGAAAAAATTTTGCTGACGTCCCCCCCCCCTCTGGACAGCTTGCTTCGATTTTGGCTTCCAGTGGACGGATTTTGTCGTGCGATAGCTCGTTTGAAAGCTAAGAGTGAGACAAATTCAGTGAAAGAATCGGCTTGTTCCTATCTGTCTTCGTTTAGATGTGAGACACCATTTAAGATTTTGGGACATTGACGAAAAACGACAGAGTTAGAATTTGGGACGTTTTGGGTTGTAGCACCAAAACGAAGGCTCGGATGGGTAAACGGAGGCCAGATTTCGAATCAGCTTGATGTTATTGTCCAATGAGGATCATCATCCAATGAGAATCAAGCATTTCTTTATAAATAGCGAGCCTTCCACAGTGAGAATCATTCCATCGTTGAATCACACGAGTGACGGACGCACATTTTCTCTCTCTCTCTAGTTCCCTGTTCTATTATCCAACTAAAATGGTAAGTCGCTACTTCCCTCCCTCTCCTCCCTTGAACGTAAACTTAATACAATCTTTTTTCATTTTCAGGCATCTACTCCATCTGCTGCACTAGTAGGACAAAATGGCGGTCAAACGTTACAAGGTTCGCTACGGTCAGATCATCTACAACTGAGGCCAGTGGAAGAAACATCCAAGGTACATAATCCTACACCGCTACAGCGTAAATTTAAAACAAGTCTTGCGTTATGATGATCATAGCGTAGTACTCCAAACGGGAATGCTCCCTTCCACGGATGTCAAGATAATGCACAATCAGTATGGGGACTACATACTGATCCCCGTGAGTCCGTACATTCGCCACCAACTTGATATTATTGAGGAGTACGTGACATTAAATATGGACATTCCTACTCCTCTTGCTCAAGAGTGGAAGGCGAGAGATGACAAGGATACTCCCTATAGAAAGATTTGGGATGGTAATCACATTTGCCTACCGGTATCACATTGGTGTACTTACTATAAGAAGGATGGAGATCATTCAATACCCATCAGATGTGATGAGCTCGGAGAAGGTACTTGGGATATCCTTTTCAAAGTGAATGGGCTATATTATGGTCGACACAAGGATAATAAAATAGCCTCTCTCTCCATGCATATGGAATCCATCCTATATATTCCGAAACCACCCAACGTGGACGACATAATTGATCAAATCCTTAACAGCAGTGGTACGAAGCGCAAGTCGGAGAAGAATGCTACATCAAAACGCAAATCAAAGAAGGAGAATTACTAGTCCTTTCCTAACTCTACCCTATGACAATTCGCTTATGTGCTTTGAGTGTCGTAGACGTGGTCTTATTAGATACATTTTACTTCTTCGTTGCCATCATATCATTTGTGTATTTTGTCGTGAAAAGCATCGATGTAATTCTTCATTTTGTAATATGTTATAGAACGTTTCCTTAGATGTGTAAATTTCCGTTTTAGGCTTCTATCATCATTTTTATGGATTGTGAGGGTGAACCTGTACAGGAGCTCAGTGCTATTGCTATGAACAATTGGACATATCAGATTGTTAGTGTCTATCATCAACATGCCAACTGCGATCCCAATGTTGATCAATGGGCGAGAAAACACATTCATGGACTTAATCTGAAATATTTGCAAGACTATGGCTTTTCTTGTGAAAGTGCTCTTCTTATTGACTTTAAACGATGGTTAGCTGCTTTCAATGTTATACGCATCTTTTGTAATAATCCTGGTAAGGAGAGGAAAGTATTTCCCAATCTAATCATTGATGATATTTTGCTCCCGCCTTGGGATAGTAGAGTGAATCAACATTATCATGAAGTCACGAAACGTTTTAAGGATTTGTGTGTTCCTATTTTGTCTGTTCGTTGTAGTAGCTACGTTCATAACCAATGCTTCTTTCCTCCTTACCTCAACACTGCCAAAGTCCTGTATGGTTATCATTGCTCGCTGTATGATAGTTATCAGCTGTATCTATTTTATCTCTTTCAAACCATTGATTTATAATGCATGCTTGTTACCGTTATTCAATAAATGTTACTATGAGAAGAGTTGTTGTTTTCATGCAATGGATGGGTTAGTTAAAGGGCGATCATGTCTTTCTCAAACGACTGCGGAACATTACGTTTTCATAGGCAAAGTTTAAAAGGAGCTGTTCAAGATTATGTGATAAATTTTCATAAAGATGAGACCGACATCGAAGCAGTGGTCGATGATGCTAGCACTCTATTTCTAGAGTTAATGAATACATTCTCTGATAGCATTGTCATGGCGCGATTAGTTGCGAAAATTAAGTTTAGTCATTTTGGAAAGGAAGAGGTGGAAAGTCGCTCTTTCCATTTTGCTTCTTATTCAATGGAAGTGGTAGATCACCCCGAAGAATTTTTTAAAAGACATATGATAAAAATTGCTGAACGTCTTAACGCATTTAACCATCATGGTAGCAGTCTAGTGATTGAAGCGATTTCAGATATTCACATTCAACTTTCCATAAAGAAAAATTGAAAATGCAGTGGTACTTGATTGTAGCACAACTGGTTTTCGAGCTATGTCTGCTCACTCTCGAAGTATATTCCTTCTGTACATGCGTCTATTATTTAGAAAAGGCTAGCAAATTCATATCTTCAAAAAGACTTGCTATAGACATCAGTAACGGTGAAACTATGTGTTGCGATGTATGTAAGCGAAAGGATGGAAATGAAAAGCGCATCTTCAAGAGATGTAAGCATGCTTTTTGTCAACGCTGTTTCATACGTAATTGCATTCAACTTTGCCAATGTAACCACTGTGACATTGCTCATTTCGAGTGTCACTTATGTCGCAATAGTTAGTACCTATGCAAATGTGGTAAAGATAGGTTTTAGCAAAGACTAACACGGAAAATGGCGAAACGTAAAATGACGAAACGTAAAAGTCAAAAGTTTTCTTCAGCCATTCAAGCTCTCCGACGAATGAAAGCAAATCAGCGATACAATGCTATACGACATGCTAACGATAAATTCATTTGTGAAATTATTTCTCATGTGAGGAAGTTGAGGACGAAGAAATTAGCGCCAAAACAACGAAAGTTACTTAAGCGATATGCTACGAAATTGCGTTTCATCTCCAATCCTAAAGTCGCCCTTCAAAGAAAGAGGAAAACTCTAACACAAAAGGGCGGTTTCCTTTCAGCAATACTTCCAATGATAGCTCCTGCCGTGGGCAACCTATTGGGAAATATCTTTGGCTCTAAGCGTTAATTATGCAAATGTTGAGTCTCAAAGTAATAAAATGGATTTCAGACTTCAATGTGATAAAGTTCTGACTGTATCAGGTCCATCTCATGCAGGTAAAACTGTTTTCACGCTGAATTTATTGGATAAAAGAAGGGAGTTGTTTAAGGAACCTATCAATCGAGTGATTTGGTGTTATGGTATTTATCAACCGTCGCTGTTTCAGGAATTGCAAAGTCGCAACTTTATTCGACATGAAGGAATTATTCCAGTGGATAAACTTCAGTCTAATGATGTTGTTGTATTGGATGATTTATTAAAAGAAAGTAAGAATTCAAAAGATGTTACAGATATGTTCACTCGCGCAGCACACCATAAAAGGTGTTTTATCATCTATATTACACAAAATTTGTTTCCTGATGGAAAAGAAGCTCGTACACGAAACCTGAATACACACTATTATGCTATTTTCAAGAATCCGCGAGATAAAAGTCAATTTGAAATTTTAGCGCGACAAGTTGCACCCAGAGGATCAAAAGCCTTAATTGAAATTTTTCAAGCAGCTACTGAAAAACCATACGGTTACTTATTCATTGACTTTACGCAAGAGTGTCCGGAAGAATTTAGATTTCGAAGTGATATTTTGAAAACTCCCATGATTATCTACAAACTATGAGTTCTTATTCTCGCATGATTGTTATTCCTCAGGATGAATATGTACAATTGACTGCCATGCAGCAAGTAAAGCAACCTCTTGCAAATCAAATGTATAGGAAAGAAATAGATTATCAGCAAAATGTTCACATCAAAGATCCACATCGTGCTGTATTATTACAATCGGAAACTGTTGAGCAATTGAAAAACTTGAAGAATAAGATGCGTGACTCTGTATCGACTGCTACACCTTTAGCATCTCGCGCACATGCCATATCTCTTTTCAACAGTATTGAACCCCATCTCAATGTAAATGATAGAGGAGAAATCATTACAGATGAAAATAAAGTGATTGATGCTTCACGTTATGAAGACTTGATTCAGTATGCGACACGTAGAAAGCGCCGTCAGGGCTATGTTCCACCTGGTTGGTCATACTTTCTTAAACTATTGAAAAAGCATAATGTGCCAAAATTTGCTTTAAATAATGAGACATTGAAAGAACTTGATTCAACAGTGGCTACTACTCCAATGCTTCAGGCGATGAAAATGCCAACAAATTGGTTTTAAGACGTCACCTGCTACATCCCCTCCCACACTCACTAAGCAAACAAGAGGAAGAACTCGACGTAGATCTACATCGCCACTAAAACTGGTAAAAGGAAAACGTAAAACAGCTCCTCCTAGGAAATACATGTTCTCAGACTATTAATATGAAGCAGATGTGTTGCTTGCCATGTAATGAGCCGCCAGAGGTGAATGTCGTTGTCACTTGCACTTGCTGCGCCAGCTCTCATAATGAAACCCCTAAGCAATGTGAACACGATCGCAAAACCGCTAAAGCTAAATGCTGCAGTTGTTGTAAATGTAGAAAGGCAAGAAAACAAAAAGATGAGAAGGAGGAAAAAGAGTCAGCCGTCATCGACTGAACGTTTGAAGTCAATCTATTATGATGTAAAACATCCGGCAGGATTTGCATCTATCAAGAAATTATCAAAAGCGAGTGGTCTTCCACAATCACAAGTGAAACGATGGTTAAAGGGTCAGGCTACCTATACACTCCACAAACAAGCGAAAAAGAAGTACCGCACCCGCCATTATATTGTTCATGACATCGATGAACAGTGGCAAGCAGATTTGTGCGATGTTGCCTCCATTTCAAAACATAACTCGGGCAATAATTTTATTTTAACCGTCATTGATATTTTCTCGCGTTATGCGTGGGCTCAACCTTTAAAAACTAAAGAAGGGAAAGGAGTAGCAAAAGCATTCCAAACAATTTTTCGAGAAGGTCGCATTCCAAAAAGAATTCAGAGTGATCAAGGAAAAGAGTTTGAAAATCAGCATGTGACAAGATTATTTGAGAGGCATGACATTGAGTTGTTTAGTGTAAAGAGCGCTTATAAAGCTGCACTCGTTGAACGTTTTAATCGCACATTAAAAAATCGCTTGTGGCGACATTTTACTGCCAACTTGACACAAAATTGGACAAAGGTTCTACAAGATACACTCCATGCCTACAATCACTCTATCCATCGTTCTATTGGACTCAGACCAGTAGATGTAAATGCTGACAATGTAGATAAAGTGCGCGAATCATTCCAACGTAAACGCACTCATGTGAAAAGTGATGTGAAAATTGGCGATAAAGTTCGTATCTCAAAAGTGAAAAGTGTTTTTGCTAAAGGGTACCTTCCGAATTGGACAGAGGAGGTATTTACAGTATCAAGGATTAATCAAAAAGACTCTCCGACCACCTACAAGTTGAAAGATTACGATAATGAAGAAATTGAGGGTAGCTTTTACCGCGATGAGATTGAGGTAGTCACTGAAAGTGAAACATATTTGGTAGAGAAAATCATTCGATGTAAAAAACGGCAAGGTGAAGAATGGTGTCTTGTTAAATGGACTGGTTATCCTTCAAGTATGAACTCTTGGATGCGTCGTGCCGACATCTTTCATCTAAGTGATCGACAGTGATTCATGCAAAGTTGTAACTAACAATGTTTAGGGTTTGAGCTATGAATCCAACTGCCTCATTTTATTCACGACCCTCCTATGTAAGTGGCGGAGGACAAATTTACATCGGTGCTCGCCGCCAACGTGGAGGTAGCATACTTGGTGCACTGAAATCTGTTGTAGCACCTCTCATATCCAATGTCGGTAGATCTTTAAAACGAAATGTTTTAAGTAATGCCGTTGGCTTTGCTGGTGATGTTGCTAGTGATCTTTCCAGAGGTAGAAGTTTTAAGAGCAGTTTGTTGAATCGTGGGAAGGAACGCGGTTTAAAAACATTGAAGCAGACCATTGCTGGTGTTACTCAAGGAAAGAAATCACCTAAACGAATGAATAAAGGAAGGAGGAAACATCGCGGAGCTGGTAAGGTGCGATCTTCAGTCAAAAGGCATTCACGCAAACGTCGCAGAGGCTCTAATCATTCATCAGGCGCTAAACGACGACGCTGCTATAACTTCTAATCATGGAGTGTAAAACTTCCGGTTTTTGTTTGTTCGATCAACAAGCCATACAGACAGATATTCTTAGTTCAAGTATTGTAGATTATCATCCTCGAACAGCTGAGAATGCTGGCCCCATTGAATTTGTTATTCCTGGTGGTAGTGATGACTACATAGATTTGAGTTATGCGATGCTTGATTTGAGGTTTAGAATTCAGCAAGCAGATGGAACTGCTATTGACGATGCACATAAAGTTGGACTGAACAATTTACCATTGACTACATTACTTCGTGATGTTTCTCTAACGATTGGAGAGCAGCAAGTGGAAGGTGGTCAAAGCGATTATCCCTATAAATCATATTTCAATCATGTATCACAGTTTCATCCAGCAGCACAAAAAAGTCATATGGAAGCCATGGGATGGTACAGAGATGAAGCAGGAAAATTTGATGTTGAAACAAACAGTGGCTTTGTAAAGCGATCTGCTATGATTAAAGATAGTAGAGTATGTCAGCTATATGGTCCGCTGAATTTAGACTTCTTTAGACAGTCAAAGTTTTTACTGTGTAATACCAGCATGCGACTCAAGCTGACATTGAATAAGCCTGAATTTGCGCTGAATGCATTTGCTAAAGTTGACAATTTTAGAATTCATGTGGAAGATATTGCACTTTACATTCGTCGAGTAGTACCGAATCCAAGTGTCATTAGAGGGCATGCTGAAGGCCTTAACCGCCAAAATGCCATTTACCCCATTCAGCATACAAAGCTTCTCACCTTTACAATTCCGAAAGATCAAAAGAGTTTCATGAAAGATGGCCTCTTTCCATCGGAAGCACCGAAGCTCCTCATGGTGGCAATGGTTGAAAATGATGCATTTAATGGTAATATAAAGAAGAATCCTTTCAATTTTAAACACAATCAGTTAAGTGAAATTGCTTTACGTGTAAATGGTGTGAGTCATCCTGGTCCACCCTACAAACCAGATTTTGCTTCGGATCAATTTATGCGCAGTTATGTTGATTTTATGGATGTTTTTGGCTTTTACAATACGGATGACACCAACGGACTGACTATGAAAGAGTTTAAGAGTGGATATACTATTTATGCATTTGATTTGACTGCTGACAGCGATATTAGTGCACCCTATCGTCAAGCGAACGTGCCTCATAATATTCGTTTGGATTTGACGTTCAAAAGAACACTACCTGAGACGATCAATGTATTAATTTATGCAGTCTTCGATTCAAATATTGAAATTACAAAGTATCGTGACGTGATTCTTCAGTATAATCGTTAATGAGTTGGTTGACTGCTGACGATATTAAGACTAAAGTGCAGCGTAATGCAGACGAAGCGACGTTGAAAGCTTTCGATAATGTCTATTCACTCGATACCTTACCACCTGCAGTAAATCACTATCCCATCTTTATTGTGCTAAACACTCATTCACAGAATTTAGGCGGTGAGCATTGGAAAGCGATCTTTATTGGAGAAGACCGACGTGGTGAACTATTTGACTCTCTTGCTCAACCTCCAAATATACCAACACAGCAGTGGTTGAGAAAACATACGCGTCAATATCAGCGAAATGAACGCATACTACAACATCCACTTTCATCAACGTGTGGTGCTTTTGTACTGTACTTCATCTTAAAACGTTTACATGTATCTCGATTTGCATCTATTATTCAAAACTTTTCATGTAATCCATCCTCTAATGAAAAAATGATTTGTAAGTTCTATCATGATTTGAAATAAAAACATCATGTTGGAAAAATTGTTTTTTATTTTACAATCCGCTGGGTACGTACATACTCAATGAGATAGTCTAGGATCATATTTGCTTGTACATGAGATTTTAGTCCAGTAATGATCACTTTACTATTATGAAAGATTGCCACATGCACAGGTAACCAACAACTAATGAGAGCTGCAGGAAAAAGTTCGGGTTCATAACACAAACTGTAACTGCTGGTACGAATCTTCAAAAATGATAGACTGTCACTCAATTGAGTAGAGATCACCATATTGTCCACAGTCAGATTCGACATCACACACCTCTCCCTCTTCCATATCCGACGTAGTAGTCTTTGTAGCTCTAAGCGCATTGACTGCGCCGATGAATGAGAAAGGGCGCCGAGAATCTGTACAGTCCCATTTGGGAAGAGTTGAAGATTTCGTGAATTGTTCATCTTCACCACTAACATTTGAGGACGGCCCGGGTAATACTTGCTGTTTGGAAGCTGTTGGTGTAATGTTGTGAGATCGATTTTGGTGTAGAGTCTGAAGCGACGGAGAATGTTGACGATGGTGTAGCGATGGCGCTTCATGATGAAAGAATGAGTAAATTGAGCGATGTACCTTCCTTTTATACTTTTCCCAACTACCTTGATGAAATGTGTTGTTAGTATGAAGTTGGGAATGATAGAGTTGAATTCGCCGATTGTTGACGCGCAGCCAGATGCGATTTCCAATACGTGAATGTCTTTTCATATAGAAGTATTTCAAGTCCTTCATGATATGATGTAGAGATTGAAAATGACGATAAGATAAAGCAAACTCTCTTCTCACATTTCCAGTTGAATCTTTGAAATAGACGTTTCGATCATGATCCGTTTCAATACGTTGTAGGGAATCTAATTTCCAACTCATGATGTGTGGTAGTCATGTCTGATTAAGATTTGCATAGTAGGGCGATGAACTCACGACGAATAAATGTCATGATGGAGCGATGTATATATCTTCTATACTTCTCCCAATTGTATTTGCGAAATGAGAAACAGTTTGCGGAATGAGAATGGTAGATTTGAATTTCATTTCTGTAATGTTGAAGCCAAACTTGATCACCCAAGGAGATGAATCTTAATGTTTCAAAATATTCCAAATCCCTCATGATATCATTGAGGTTGACAAATTGTCGCCATGTTAATGTAATTCCTCTTGATGTATGACCATGAGAATTTTTGAAATGTACGTTTCCATCACGATCAACTCTGATATATTGTAGAGAGTCCAAAATCCAAGTCTTCATGATGTTATGCAAAGTTGCAGATTAGCAATATAAAAATGTCGTTTTATCATATTTTGCTTAGCAATGCGGCTACAAAGAGATTTACTAGTAATCGAGCTGCACTCTTTTCTACTCCCATTGATCATGTACAACAGCTAAATGGAAATTGGGAAGTGGGTGTCACTCAACTTGTTTATAGCAACTGTGTCTATACTTTTGATCATGAGGTGATGACTATTAATATGAGGCGTACAGCTGCTTACCAATGTGAAAAGGGGTGCCGAGTATACATTCCACAGTGGTCAAAGAAAGATCTCTTATCATGTAAAAAGTTTATATATGATTTCTTGAATAAAGCGTGTAAACATATTGTCCAATTTACTCCGCACAATGATGATTATAATTATGTACATCATGTAGTTGAGAAAGATTGGATTGTTGGTTTAAGTCCAAGTTTAAGAAATGATTTAGGCTACCTCGCTAGCGCCTTAACAAGCTATGATAATTTTAACGTTAATTACCACATAAGTGGTCATAAACAGTTAATATATCGAGAGGAAGCTTATTATGTAGATCTTATTCCAAGAAATGAGAAGACGTTGGTGAAGAAGATTGTGATTAAGCCAAGAAAGACAAACATGACTCCTGAAACATTATTGAAGAAATTTAATTATCTCCTTCGAGTTGATGGTAAACAAGTGGCAACATTGACTTATATCAAATCATCTAATCATATTGCAATAAGCAAATTAAATGATGATGATCTAGTATTAGTTTGTTCAAAAGATTTTCATCAGTTCTTACGACATCGTTCTGCAGCTGTTCATGGAAAATCTGATATGCAACATTTACCATGTGAAAGGCCAAATCAATTTGATACAGAATGGGCCGTATCTTTATACAGAAAGTGTGTAGAGCCTTTTGGTGGTTTCTTACATGAAACAAGAGTGTTGATGCCTCGCATTATTACTTCGGTTAAATTGGTTGTAGATTATTTAAATGAAGTGATTAATGAGCAACATATTTCATTTTCTGAAAAAGAAGGTACTTTGTCTCTCACTATAAATGGAAAAGGTATTGAACTAATTATGGATAAAACTCTAATGGACATTTTGGGTTTTGATCAAAATATCTTTAAAAGTGGTACTGTAACCAAAGCTAGCGCAGACATGTCGCTATCGCGTCGTATTAACTATTTTCAGATATATTCCAATATTGGTGAAGATGTACGTGTGGGAGATGTTGAAGCTCCATTGCTAGCAATGATACCATACCAGCCAAAAAGCTGCAGTATTTTATCTGAGCATACTTTCAAGAAAGTGCATTATACAAAGCTGAAATCAAACTACATCCCACAAATTGATATTGCCATTTATGATGATGCTGGTGCGTTGATTCCTTTTCATAAAGATGCTGTGACAAGTATTACACTCCATTTCCGAATGAAGAGTTAATGCAAAAGTATGCTATTATATTTTTCCAATGTGAATAATATGGAAAGTGAAAATAAGGACTCGTTTCTAATCTACTTGCCCAGTAATGCTTCTATGAATAAATTTCCCAAAAATAAACCATCAGACTATCGAGTAGAATTAAATCGGCCACTGCATTTAGAAGGTGAATGGGAGGTTGGCGTTTCTAGTATTTGCTATGATAGCAATATTCAGAATGTGAATGATTTGGAAGAAATGATATTGACTCCTCGCACCCATGATGGAATAACGATGAATAATGCATTCCAGTTCCCATACAATTTAACATCAGATGGAAAATGGAACTATGAATGGATTCAGATAAAATCAGATTCTTATGAGCCATTTGGGAATGAGAAAATTATTAAGGCATTCAACAGTGGTAATACTTCCATCATGAAGAATAAAAATCAGAAAGCTTATGAGTTTACTATCTATCATTGGAGTGGGAGACAGTTCCTCCGCTTTCATTCTTTTACTAAAGGTCTTACGCTGAGGTTGGATAGTGAATTCTATCCGCATCTTGGTTTTGGCCATGGACTACATCTAACGTCAATTGCTACTGCAAATGTTAGAAAAGTTTATTCAAATCGAATCAACAAATTTCATTATAGATTTAAAATATTTGATGAAGATGTTGTAGAATGCGAAGAACGCATCATTTTGAAAAAGCGTGGTGTTCAACCTTTATCACTTATTGAGTTAGTAAAACGATGGAATGAGACTGTGGGTAAGAAGTATGGAGAAAAAATTATGGCGGACAAAAATAAGTTGGTTATTCAGAAATATAATGACAAACTTACAGTTTATTTCTCTCCAACCTTGCGTCATTTTGTAAGACATTATACACCTATTATTGGAAGCGGTGTGGTGTATGCTTCTCATGAATATCACACTAAAGCTGATTCAGTTAATGATGAATGGTGGGTGGACATCTATGGCGATCGCATCAAGAAAATTTACCAGTCTTATGAAGAATCTAAAGTTGCTATCAATATAATGCCGCGTCTATATCATACAGTTGAAAGCTTCATTCATGTAGTAAATCCTTATATACAACAGAAGTTGAAGCATGTGATGAAAAGTAAATATGATGTAAAGACACACCACATTTCGTTTTCAATTGAAAATCAACGCGTTGTTCTGAAACTGGGTGATGACATTCAATGTCAATTGAGTAAAAATTTGAAAAAACTCTTTGGTTTTTCAATGCTACAAACAGTGTTTGCTGCTGCGCATACGATTGGTATAGAAACACCAATGACACTTGATAAACATGAACAGCACCTTTACATTCAAAGTGATTTGATTCTACCTATTTCTGTTGGTGAGAAAAAAGAATACATTTTACGTGATTTCATTCATGATAAAGACGCTTCATATGGAATAGTCGAGAAGATGTTTGAATCTATTTTCTATCATCCCGTCGTCAAACAAACTATACCCTCTATTGCTATCAAAATTACCAATGGTTTACAAGAGTGCATCCATGTGAAAGATACTAAATCCCTCATAACGTTAGTGTTTCGGAAAACAAAGTGAAGTCATTGTGATATGTTTATTGAAATATGTACATGAATGTGAAGCAATAGACTTTATACAACATCCACTGAAAATATATACATGAGCGCACTTCAATAAACATTGTTATATACAAAAAGTCTTTTTACTTCGTGAAGGGTGGAAATATACAGGGATAGGAAAAATGTCTTTCAGTGGAAAAGTCATCACATGGGGAATGTACAGATGTGGACACATATTCACAAGGAAAAAACAATCTCATGCGATACATAAAACAACAATGTTTATCTACAGAAATCAACATCAAAATACTAAGTTAAGGATGATTATGCTAAGACGTCTCCTGAATGTGGTAGTGTGAGTTTAATTCTTTTGGGTGGTGGTATGTTTGTGTCAGGATGTCCATGTGGAAGAGATATGTTGTGTTCTAACCAGCACCTCTTATCCTCCCATGCTGAAAGCGCCCGTTTCCTAAAAGTATGAGTTTTGATCTCATGCGACTTAGATTTTAAGATTGTCATATTGACAAACGTTATATTTTTATTTCTATAGGCTTTCCTGAAATTCTTATGTTTCATATTTTGCACAATGGATTTTGATATGCCTTTAGCGCGCTTAATGCTATCATCACTATCCTTTAATTTCATAGAATACATTTTTGGACGGAGGAGAATCATTTCATCTATTTCCTTCCCTGCTGTCTCATCCTTAAAGCAGCCAAGTTTTGCCTTATTTTTGATGGAGTAGAGTGGATGATCAGCAGGATAATTTGATGTATCAAAATATCTTTCTAAAGATTTTCCTACTTCATTGAAATTTAAATCTTTTTGAGTGGTAATACCTAAGAAGAAACTATCTGTATCACCACCCAACAAACGAACATCTTTTACGAGAGGACATGGTTTTAGTATTTTATAAAAGAGTTGGTACATTTCAAGCTTAGAATAATCTAGTACAGCTTGACCAATATAGATGGGTTTGCACAACTCAACTTCAGATTTTATCATTTTAACACCTATAAGGTCCTCATCGATAATGTCTCTATCGATGAATAGAGGTGATGAGGTCAATTTGTGATACTTTTGATCATCATTAACTAGTTTGTAGTTTACGCGCTTTCTAACATCCTCCATCGTCTTACCAAATAGACTGTTGTTCTTATATTTATAAAAATCTTTTTCAAAGTTATTTTGGGCTAGTGCACGTTTCTGGCTGTTGCTATCAATATATGGCTTGAGGAAGGCTTTCTGTCTAAATTTAATAATGCGGTGAACTCTTTTTAAAATCATACCCATTTCTAAATAAAATTTTAAGATGCTAAAGTGGACTAGATAGTTTTCTTTATCATACTGGGTGAGTAAAAGTTTGCGACAAGGCTTATAGTCGGGTTGTCCACATGATTCTAAATCTTTATGAAATTGTTTCATAAAGTCGGAAAACATATCTTTACTCACTTCACCTGATTCGGGTGCGAGTGGAAAATCTACGGTTTTATGTTTAATATTATTTGGATAGATTAGATCTATCTCAAAATAATATCCCCAATCACCTTCATCTGGAATTGCTAGTATGTTAGAAGGGTTGGAGAAATGTTGAATATCACTATCATCTAACCAGCTAAACTCAGAGTGAGGTAGCGGTTTGGATAATGAACTACCATACAAATTATTTTGGTCATAATACTTCAGATGAGTCTGGTCATTGCCTACTGTTTCAGATTTTAACCTATGTTTATTTACAAATGTGAGACCACCGCGAATTCCTCGCTCAAATAAATTATACATCTCTGGATCTTGTAAGAGATGAATGGTCTCACCAGTCATTTTAAAAGCAGACTTAAATGACATGGCTGGCAGACTGACAAAGTGGACGGGATCTAACTTATCTTCTTCTAATGCCACTCGTCGAAACTCCTGAAATACATCAGCCAGCAAAAATACATCTAACTTAAGGTAGGCAATCATATATTCACCAAATGTATGGCAGTCAAATTTTATCCATGCATCTTGTGCATGATCATAATCTTCGGTCTTACATTCTGCGCCGGTCAAATCATTTTTAAATTTATCTATGGGCGGAAGAGAAGTCTCGCCGAGTTTACTAATCGCATCAAAATATGCATATGGAAAGACTCCTTTCCGTGTGATGACTTCATCGGTTAGATTTGGGTATTGTTTCTTAAGATTTTGTGTTAGTGGAAGAGACTTTAGATTTTGCACGAGAGAGGCCAGTGATGCAGTCATAAATTGGTAGGAATCTAAAAATTTTATATCAAAATAGACCGTCTTATTTTCTTTAGTTTTATCGACAGGCACTTTTGCTGTCATGGCCATAAACTTCTCTCTCGTTTGCGCTATTACATCAAGCTTCCACTCTTTCATTTGACCTAAACCTCCTTTTATTATCATATGGCTGTCGTAGCCCTTGAAATTATGGAAAATGACGGGTAATGTACGCCGTTTCATCCTAAGTGAAAAATTGCATTTTGAACAGAGTGCGTTTCTAAATTTACCATTGATGTGATCATGGTCGCGCACTTTCTTAATCTTATCATCGTCAAATGTTTTCCTACATTTGGGGCAAATGTTGCAACTATCAAATTTTGCTTGATCATCTGCTGTCATATGCAATGATCTGCGATAGAGTTCACCATCATGTTTTTGTTGAAATTTTACAGCCTGTTCGAGGAATTGTAGGAATTGGTAAATACAATCCTCACCTTGCCAGACGCGCATTTTATTTTGCCTACTCCTAAAGTGATCATGCCATACTTCATAGCAGGAAATGGCTGCTGGTCGATGGATGTTATCATCGATATAACATTCGATGTCAGCATAGATGACACGAAGAGGACTTAGTTCATCACCATTCTCTCTATATGAAAACTCCTTATCTTTGGGCATGCGCTCCATTTGCAGTTTACCTCGCTTACACCATTCGTAATGAGTTTCAAATTTAGTTTTCCTCCTAAAGTGGCGAATACATCTGTCGCAGTAATATAACTCTCTACTAGAGTTTTCTAAGTGGTGGTATAAGCGAGAGATTTTGGGAATACCGCAGTAGTGCCATTCCTCACTATCATCCTGTTTTACTAATAACAGGTTTACTGTACGTTCATAACAACTCGAACGCGAGTTGTAGCGCACACCCTTCAATCCCTTTTCCCAAACATGGAGAACTATTTTGATGTTGTTCAATTTTTCAAATTTTTCTATATCTTTAATTTTCATATCGTCACTATTACAGTCATCGAAGTTTAATTCATTCTCCCACTGTTGATACTTACTCTTGCGGTATCGACTATTCTGCACATCATTATAGTGGAGAATGGAGAGGACGGCATACTTAAAACATTGCGATTCGCAATCTACAGAAATGACTGCTGCTTTATTTCTTAAATTTTTCGGTAGTTTAAAGGAGCCTCGACCACTATGATTTCCTAATAATCTGATTTTAATCATGGCGGTCTCAATACCATCAAAAACTAGTCCACTATCACGCCTCGTTAAATTTATCTATATTTAATTTAACCCTTGGATATGAATATTTATCCAAGACTCACAGTCTACAACTTCGGTTGCAGGAGAGGAGGGTATGTGAAACTCCAAACTCTCTATTATTTGTCCAGTATGGTGGTCGATTTTTACATATTTTATTTTAAGATAGATGAGCGCCTTCATTCTAAAATTGTCTAAATTGTTGAAGAGCGCTTCTATCAATGATGAATTTTGATGAAACCATTCCTCAAAGTTAGCAATGGATTCTGAGGAGTCCATCTGGTAGTTCCTCACTAAATTATTTATGGACACTTCAGTGAGTCGGATAGAGGAGGTACCGTTGGTGTAGGTATCGTTCGTGTGTGTATGTTGAAGTCTGTGCGATGATAGTTCAAAACGTGTCTCGAAAGGGACTGAATGCATAAATCGCAAGAAAAGGAGACATCGTTAACAGAATCATCCCTACCTTCGGAGATTGATGCCGGCTTAGGTCTACAAACACCTCGCTTGATGTGTTCGGATGAGATCACGCTTCCTCGTGAAGATGTGTCCACAGTCAGCACATTGCCGATCGTCGCCATACCTGGTGACAATGTTGACATGGAGATGGAACTGGTCTATCACCCTGAAAGAGAAATCATTCTTTCATCTCTGTTCAAGTCTCAGTGTATTGTTACAACCTACCTTGACTCAACAACTCTAAACTTTCCTCGAGAAGGGAGGGTGTTGGTGATGAAGTTGATGCCTGAAATTGAGGAAGATGCTATTAGCCACACGTTTGAGGGAGATGAGAGAGGAAATTTTCAACTTACCATTTCAACGAAATCAATGTTAAGCTTGATACTTCAACAAGATAGAGACTTCACTCAAATTTGGAATTCATAAAGAGCAGTTCACTTGTACGCCTCACAAATACAGAATTCGTCAAGAGGAGAACAGTTCACTTATGCGTCTCAAAGACAGAGTGAAATGATACGGATGTCACTTTGCTTATATACTTTCATACTTTCATTTCATTCATTGGATGTTCATTCTGATTGGCTGCTTGTGTATACTTAAGAATTAGAAAACATTTCAAAGTCATTATTCACAGTCAACATGGACAAGCCCTCCAACAACATCAAACACAAATATCTCTTCTCTCCATGCTCACACCAAAGTCGCTCGTTACACCAAATGCCACCAAGAAAGGCGAAGGTGGAGAATCGTGTCTTTTTTTTTTTTTTTTTTTTGTGTACCGACTGGACAATATTACGAAAGATTTATCATAACCCAGCGGACGAGGAAGAGGAGAGTGTATGTGAGAAGGTAGTGTCCGACTTATACCAGGGGGCGTTAGGTGGAAGTATCTCCAGTACGATACTGACGATGTGATGGAGATCAGTTTGATCCACGCACGAAAATTTCCTCCACCAATTACTGGAGTGGTACACCCCTAAATCCCAGCCGACCGAACTATGGCAGAGTGGGAGGTATAGTCTGATAAAGTGAGGCACGTCAGTGGAAGGAACGATTAAAGCAACTTGAACAGTTTTTTTGTTTATCTATGTTAAGCCAGACTCTGGAGACGATATTGGACGATGAAGGACCTTTTGAAAATACATGCCATAATTAAATTTTTTACTTTCATAGTTATCCTTTGCTTTCATACTGGACGTACATGAATGGGGCTTCAGTGTATGATGTTAACCATGTAAAACATTTTCATTTGGAAATAGTAGCACGCTTAGTCTAAACTTGTAAAATCTTATAAACATTTTCATA